>BQNB010046518.1:21264-33856 GCA_026074375.1 Tanacetum coccineum
AATAAACTATTTGACCCTAATGTTTGAGTATCTCAAATATCTCTTTGGATAAGACCAAATGTTTGTCCTTGATTTAGGCACAAATCTAAGAACTTTTTGATTTTAAGTGTTTAGGTTTTTTCTATATCTTTCCATGCAGATTTTCGATCTCTTATATATAAGAAAATACTCAAGTAGTCAATAGAATTATGAGAATTAATCGGCCCATTAATCTCCTCATAATGTTCCTGCATTATAGATATAATGGTTACATAACCAATTAATCATGATCATTAAGTTAATATTGAAACCGTCCATTAATAGGTCAAGGCAGTTACAAACCAACTCTAACAAATCAGAGCATGGATACTTATCAGCACGCTCACTGAAATGCACACCTGCTGACGAGTTAACTTGTTGATGAATACCACTTGATGATGGGATAACTCCCTGAATGATTGAACCTTTTGATGAGTTACTCTTGGATGAACTCACAAAAGAGTTTACTTGCTTATGAGTTTCAGCTCGCTGAACACCACTATTAGAGTCAGGGTGGTTCAAGGACTTTATGGATGTACACTCCATACCTCCAAACCTATTTTTAAGTATGAACATATCCTACGATTGCACTAAATTTCCAACATCGGTTTGGGAGGTGGTGATGTGGCAATAAGGTGGCCCAACTGACACAGAAAGAGACACGTCACAACTAAGAGTGATCTTATGTCTCTCAACTGAGTTAGTCATTACAATTAGTAAAACATCATACAACTCATCTCACGTAGTCGTTGCACACGTGAACTCAACAAAAAAAGAGTGTGCACTATAAAGTACATCACAAGGAATTCTTCCTTATCGTGTTACACCAAATATGCGACGTTGATGTTTTTTTTATGGATGACCACTTTCTGTGCAATTTAAACCATCAAATCACCCTTTGTGGTTTAGGTTTTATAAAAAAACAATACTCCCATGGTGACTAGATATGCTTGTTCATAAGAATAGAGAGTCATGTTCATCATTTTACACACTATATACACATACACTTATTTAGTCTATGTGAGCATTACCCCTACTACTAGGATCATTGATACACGTTCTCGAGTGGACTAACACGAAAATATATACATAAGAGATTTGCGATGACAATCAAAAATAATTCTTGTTACATTTTTTTGTAATCTTCCGATGCAATGCAAATTTTTTGAATCTGCATCTGAATTGTAATGGAAAGAAATGATAGTTTCTTTTATATTTAAATTATGTCTTTCGTTGCTATTCCGTTCAAATAAAGATTTTCGCAACAAAATTACAACTAGAAAATAAGTGGTCATTTGTTTTAGATATAATTTTTGTCTTCTGTTGCTATTTAGTTGCAAATTGTAAAAAATTGCAACCGAATTGCAACCGAAAACAAATGATAATTTTTTAGATTTAAATTTTGTCTACGGTTGCTTTTCCGTTGCAAATTATGAAAATTTGTAACTGAATTGCAATGAAAACAAATGATATTTTTTCTAGTTTTAATTTTTTCGGTTGCTTTTCTGTTGCATATTTTTATAATTCGCAATCCATTTGCAACATCCATCTTAGTATTAATGGAGTATTTTTAAAAAGAAATTAATTAAAGTTTGCAACGGCATTCTGCAACCATGTTCTTGGTCGTTGCTATTCGGCTTCGGTATTCGTTGATTATGGTTGACTAATTGCAACGGAAATCGACCTCTTTGAATTTCTCGTTACATTAGCATAGTGTTTGTGGCAGTCCTGTGTGTTTAGAGAAAGAAGGTAAAAACCATTTTATAGTCATTACTGATTACGTTCTTTTGATGGTATATTGAAAGTATAGATGATATTGGGTTTAGAAAAAGAGTTTTGGCCTTGCCTAGTAGGCTTTTTTGTAAAGAAAAATGTAGTTGGCTGTATTTGTCAAAAAGGGGAACCTAGTATCTTGCTTCTCACTCTAAGTTTAGACCTCGTTTTGAGTATTTCTAATAACTCATATTCACTTGTACTTACCTGTATTCTATTATCTTAAATATCAGGTAATACCTTTATTAAATATTTCTCGTTACATTTACCATTTTGCGGGCTGGCGCGCGCCTAGAGGATGACAGAAACTCAAATGTTGTGGGTTTGGTGGTTTTTGGCTATCATTTGTGATTCTAAGTGTCGCGAACGTGTATTTCTCATCGTTAAAACTTAAAACATAAAGGAATTGTAGTCCATTGTTTACACCAACATTTGTGAATTGCACAAAGGTATGTAGTTCTATATCTGTTTTAGGGTTATCATTCAATATTTTCATTCTTGTTGTTTTCATTGTTTTCGTTTGTTCATCTTCTCTTCTCAGTCTGTTAAGATTTGAAGATTGTAGTTAGGTTTGTTTCTTGTATTAGTTCTGAACTCAAAACCAGTTAACACATTTGAAGTGTTAGACTGATGTTGTAATAAAAAATAAAAGGGGAGGTTGGTTGAATTCATAAAAGGTGTTTGTTCTTGATCTTTGTATAAGTTTTCACAGAGTTTCATAGTGATTAAAGATGTATGTTTAGTGGGTCCAGGAATAAAATGGGTATATCATAGTCATAGACTTATTACCTACCAATTTGGTGTCTATGAAATCCATTCCGTGAGCCTATCTCTTTTCCACTACAAAATTCAAATATCTATACACTTTTTTCATACCATATTTTGTCATCCAAACATAAACAATCGTAATCATATATTTTTTCATATTCATTGTCATTCTACCTTATACCAAATCCGATACCCATTGTGATTCCTAACAACAAACCAAACGGCCCTTAGAGTTTCTACAGTAACATTATTTTAATTTAAACAAAATAATATAATAATCTGAGTGAACAGTAACACGTTATTATAATATTTGAGATGAGTATCTCACCCAGATTTCCACCGCCCCAACAATAAAAAACTCTCAACTTTCACTCCTCTCCTCATTCATCAATAACTCACCACCACTTCACACATGGCCATCCACCGAATTTAGCCTAAACGTATTCATAACATAGATAAATCTAAATAGCCATTCACGAAGTAGAAGAAACTGAAGATTGAAGATCTTTATGAATTTTTCAATCACGAGTAAGATGTTAAAATTAATATTAAAAATCATTGTCTCTAACAATTTTGTTGTAGTTTTTTTATTGTGGGTTTGACTGTTTGATTACTTAGGGATCTTTATTTGTAATCTTGGGGGTTTTCTTATATATCAGTAATTTATTTTATTTGTGTTTCTTTTTGCAGCCACGAGATCCCCATTTGGTTTGGATTGGTTTGTTTTGATGAAGATGGTTTTGAGAAACTAAACAAACAGCAACTTGCTTGGCTGTGAGGTGACACAAATTTTTAATCTTTATTGTGTTATATGTATGTTTTTGTGTTTCAGTGTTGTGAAATGTTATTTTTTTATATTTGTTTCAATCAAAAGAGGCTTAATTGTGTTCTAAAGCTATGGTGGATAAGTCAAAAAACAAGCAAATAACCCCAACATTAAGTTTAAACAACCACCCTTTTCAATTTTTTTGGGCTTATGGACTCATCTTTCATAAGCTGATGAAGCATAAGATTAGAAAAGAAATAGGCTTATGAAATATAAGCCGAGTCAAATGAGCTCATGGGTTTATATATAAGCTTGAACAAACGCCGCGAGCAAGTGTTTATTTATCAATTCTTTTGTGCAGGTGTTAGTCGTAAGAAATGACCTAAAGATGGTGGAACCGAAGATTGCTGGTCAATGCATCAGGATCGTACCTATGGATAAGGGCGAATGATGTGGAATTTCAATGTCATGAATCTACCGATTTTGATCTTGAAGGTAATAATTTTAAGCGTACTGTTTTAGAGTTTCTTCTTACGCGTAACTGTTACTAAAACGAACCACGGTTTCCTGATGGCACTTTGCGGCTAGAAATTCCTGTTGGTACTTTATTTATCCTCGACGAGGCTGTTACATGTGTGGGAGCAGTCGGAGGTACAATTGAAGGTAAATAAGGTTCTTTTATTATTTTTTCTGTTTTGTTATCTCTATGGTACTGGATGTTTTTAGATTACAATTTTCTCCATTGTTTGTTTATGTAGCTTTTTCTTACAGTGATGTTTCGCTTTTAGCTTTTGCGTTTGTTTTTATAGGTGTGTTTTTTGGTATTATTTGAGATGAAGTGAAAGGCGAGATGGGGAATGTGTAAAAAACTACAAACAAGCATCATGTGCATATGTGAAATGGCATTACATGTGGGATCAAACAACACTGAAGATCAAGATGAGTAGGAATTCTTTAGACACTTTACTATCACAATGTATTTATGTCGTTGGAATGCATTTGTTTACAATCATGTTTCGATTTCAACATCCATCTAGGTTTGCATAGGTCTGCCTTTTTCGTATGACTTAAGGAGAGCAAATAAGCAGTTAAAATAAGCAACCCCAAACGCCCACTAATTGCCTAGCCCGCTCTATTGTATTACAGTTTCGAACTATTTTAACTGCTTAATATTATAGTTTCGAGTTATTTGATCCCCTTAAATCATACGAAAAAGGCAGACCTATATAGGTATTTATTTTTGACTTAATGCATCATGCTATTTTAGACGAAAGGAGCAAAATACAATTGGAAGGTACATTTGATCTAGAAATAGAAAATAGACTTGATAATCTATTAGTTGCATCCTAGCCTACACACGTCCTTAGTCTTATTATGTACCAGGGACACTTATTTATGTATATAGTCCTATGTACTTGAGCCTTTTTTAGGCAATATGAAATTTACAACATATTAAGGATAAAAGAACACTTTGTTAACTGTTTACTTGTTTACTTTTTGCAGCAGTATATATTGAACCATTTGTATAGTGCTCTATGAAAAAGAAGGCGACATCTTTCTTGGTGATTGGTTACAGATTCTGTCTAATGGAGGGAAAGACGAGATGGTGATGTTGGCTATGGTTATGGTTTAGACTACACTTCCCGAGAACCTGTTACAGAATATCGAGTGCTTAGTCCTATGATAAGTGGTTTTTCATGGCTCAAGTTGTGCCCACTTACAAATCATAAGCATCAGGTATGAGCCATATACACCAACTATTTTCAATTTATGACAGTTGAATGTGCAGACATGTAACAGGTCATAACAGTAATTTAAATCAGAACGGGCAAGATTTGGTTGAGGTCTAATTCCTTCTTATGTTTTTGAATAGATACTAGATGTGGTACTGTATATTATTACACATATCTTATAAATATCTGTATAACGGGGTTTGGGAGATTGTATGCACTTATTAATGGTGTTAAGGCTTTAGCCAAGGGCTTAAAAAGAAGTCGTATGAGATCAATCATAATTAACAAACAAATAACCGGTTTTGTCCAAGTCTGTTGCACATATGCTGTTTTAGAGGAAATGCCAAACACCCCTACATTATAATGCACACCTAAGTTTTAGACGAAATGTGCCAAAAACACTTAGTTTTTTAATGGTCATGCGACCCCCCCAAACATTCATAAATAAGAGATTTTGAGTCTGTTGCAATATGTATTTTAAAGGGGTGTTAGCATAACCAGTCCTTATCATTGAGGACACCCAACATATTTTCAACCAAATAATCTACCGGTCATGTTTCCACCTGTTTCCATTTTTAAACAACAATAATAACAATACCTACTGGTCATGTTTCCACCTTTTCACTGTAGCTTTTAACGTCGACTTATTTGGTTGAAAATATAGTAGAAATGAGTAGAAATAGTATTCGGAAACATAAGTTTTCCAAGATTAACGTCGAGGAAGAAGTTGAGGAACGATGAAGAATCAAGTAAGTTGTTTTTCATTGTCTACTATAAAAATTACGCAGCGATTTAGTTTGGTTTTCAATATCAAATCTGTTTTTTTAAGTTTACATTGATATAAAGTTGAAGCTATAAGTAGTGGTATTTTAGTATTGTTGGTTTGACAAAGACTTCATCTAAGGTATTTGAATGTGATAAACCTAAGCAAATGTAGTTTGACTAGCCTTAAAAAATGATAAGCGCTAATGAGTTGTAGCAATATGATGTATCGTTGCTGAATATATGCTCAAAATTTGCCCATACGATGTTTAGAACCAAAGTTTAATTTATTCTAGAGCAATATGTTTTGCTTACGCTAAAGAATGCAATGTTTAACCGAGTAGTATTTATTTTCGAACAACATGTTATATTTTTCTATGTTTGTCTGTTGTTGAATGCCACTTGTGTGGCACCACTAAAGGCTCATAAAACATACAATAATTTTTTCTATGTGCAACAGTAAAGGGTTATTTAGGAATATCTCTTGAATATAAGCTTTTATATTCGATTGCTATTTCTACTAAGTTGCACTTCAACTTCTTACTTTCATTATCTTTTGAGAGAACATTAAATCATGACATATTGTATCATATCCTGTTATCATTTTTAGTTATTTAGTCAAGCTAATATACACACATCTTCACATTGTGTTTTTGTTTATATCTTCTCCATTTTAGATTTGAAATTGGTTATATGGAGATGATGAATCAAATTTGGGGTGGGTCAAAATACTCAAGAGTAATCCTCAAAGAGAAGGCCTGGGGTGGGTCAAAATACTCAAAGTAATGCTCAAGGACCTTTGTTGTATAGGAACTAATCATGTTCGTTTTTTGCAGATCCACTTGGAATTTAGGGAAGAAATGTTAATGCTTCAGGAACAGATGGGTGTGTCCAGGTCCTCAGCTTTGAATCAAGAATTAGTATTTCAAATTGTGCGATCAATCGTCACGATACTATCTGATTGGTCATCAGCACTCAATTTAGCTTTATTAGAATTGAAAATTGTTATAATATGTAGCATGTTTATGGATAATCAAGCCTTCTAATGCCATTGTTTCTTTCAAGTTTCAATGCTATGTGTTGACTTATTCCTTTAAACCACATTACGCATATGATTCAAAATCATAACCAAACGAAAAAGGAAGCTCTATAATAAAAAACATCTTATATAAAACGTGCCGCGGCGAAGCGCGGGTACCGAAAACTTGTTTGCAACATCCATCTTAGTATTAATGGAGTATTTAATTTTATAACCATCAATTTAATCAAGAGTCAAATTGGTAAATAAGTCATTGAATTACTTATAAGGTGTCCTAACCAAGGTTGTCAAGATCGGGATCCTACCCATGATCGTTTTTGTCTTTGCAAGATCGAGATCGTAAGGTAGGATCGAGATCGTAAGATCCTAAGCAAGTAAAGATCCTACGTAGGATCTGGATTGTTTTTGCTTTGCAGTATCGTAAAATCGTAAGATCCTAAGATCAAGATCGGGATCTTAACAACCATGGTCCCAACATGATCCTACATTTACTTAATTATGATGCTCTATATAGTACATTAAAATTATATCTATATAAAAAATAGTAGTAAAATAAAACTACAACACTTTTGTCAAAATATGTAAAAATCATATTTTTCATCTCTCTTACACATCCAATTTTCCCAATCTTTTATCACCATCGAAATTAGTTGACAGTCATTAAAAACCGTCATCTATCAGTACCAAATCTCAAGAAAATCAAAAACAATTTTAAAATATTTGGTTTCGCCGCTTTGCACAGATACTAGGCTATATCCTCTTAAGTCTAAAAATGATAATTTAAAGGTGGTCAAATTATTCGGTGCTTGAAATCATGAATGTTTGCACGTCGTAAAATTTAATTACACGACTATCCGTCGTCGCAACACACGTGTACCGTCTTATATTAATAATGTTTCTCTTGGATTTAACGTGACTAAAAAAAGTGTGATAAAATCAAATCAAATGTTTGAAGGTAACAATATATACCCTTTCATTACATTACTGATTCCTTTTTTAGAAAACCTTCTGTTTATTTGTTTTTTTAGTTAAAGGGTTTCTCTGGTAAAATGTATTACCTAAAAAATTGTTTAAGTATATTGGATGAGGGTAAAATCCTTTATCACATCCCATTACATAGGCAAATAAACGCACCTATTATACTTTATACGGAACATATCATAAGAGATACATGCCAATCAATGAACTAACAAAAAGGAAAAAAAACGCTTGGATATCATCAAATAACGTCACATTTTACCATCATTTATCCCATACATTTTACCCACTTTTATATAATTATTGCAAGATATTGGTGCTTAATTGCTTTAAGTTTTTTATTGCAGTAATTATGGAGTAAATTGTGAAGACAAAGCTAAAAGGCGTAACTCTGGAGCTAAAATGAAGACATTCGAAGAAAACTGTTATCTGCTACCATACGCCATATCCAGAAAGGAAGATATGGCGTATTAGCGACAGCTCAGCACAAGATAAACGCGTATATTTAAATCCCTATCTGGCATATCACTCATCCTCTATACGCTGTATCCAGCTGGTCGTTAGTCAAAGATCTGCAGTTAATTTGATTGATGGCAATTAATCGTGATTGATTTAAACGTAGCGTGCACTCCAAGGATCAAGACCCGATATGCCATATCCTGGACATTTAATACGTCGTATTTATTGGTCAAAAGTTAAAAATCTGCATTTAATGCAGTCAACAGTCAACGATCCTGAAATTAATAAAATTAATGGTAACAATCAAATCAAGCACTTAATGCTATTAATGAGTGTGGACCGTACTTTAAGGAAACCCCATCAATATGCCGTATGGAATGCATTGAATAATTTCCAAACACTATAAATACAAGACCCTAAACTCAGTTTTAGGTATGCAAGAAAATCCCTAAACCACCAAGTCGATTCTCAGACGTATAGAAGAGCCAAGAAGGTCAGAAATAAGCCTCAAGATAAGGAAAACCTCTTGTTAATCTTGCACAAAAACGAAATATCGTTTCGATTGAGGTTTCTTTATTTTAATCGTTTATATATCAAACCGTGTATATTTTTACAATGACTATCGGCTGATACCTTTAGGTATCAGCCATGTTTATGAAGGTTTAATGTTTGGTTTGTTTATCTCGACTGTCTTAATTCATCGTTGATTGTTTGATTATGTTTACCGTTTATACTTGCATTATGTGCTTGTATGTGACCTATCATTCAATTAGGTCTAGTCCTACATATTTAATGCGCTACAACTTCGGTGTTGTGTGGGCGTAGGCTAAGAGTTCGGGATGGCTCTCCATATTTGAAAGTAAGTGGGTAAAGACCCAATGGACTAGGGTTTAATAAGATCTCATTATTAATCACCTAAGGTAGATTATAATTAACAAAAAGGATGCTTTATGCAGGCACGTTAATTATGACAGGATTGTTTGTGTCTAGGTCTTAGGATGAATAAGAATAAAAATACAAACTCACTAAAAAAAAAGCTCAAAAAAACTCTCAACGTCTTAAGAATGATATGCCACTTCGGATAAGACTTTAATTGCATACATTAAACAACACCTGCGTTTTTTATCGGATTATTCATGGTTGATATATTTTCTTTATTAGTATTTGGTCGTTCTCTATTGTTTATTAATCTTCTTGTGTGTGTTTATTGTTTTACTTGTCACCAAAACCTTAGCTTAGACACCCAAACTCGTGCCAGCCTCTCTCAGGTTGAACCCCCCTTTATCGTTAGCTTAGGTTTTGCATAAATTAGATAACTAAAATACTGATAAATTAGATATTAATGCTCTCGCTCTTAGTGATCGAAACTCTACTTACCAACGAAGCTACATCTTGACCGGGTACATTGCCCGTTAAAGTGTTGTTTTTAGGTTAAGTCGGCAAAATATAAATAGTAAAACTTGATACATAAAATAACACCTACACAACAACACATCACGCCTATACTAGCATTACTTAGTTAACTGACTACGAAGACGGATGTCAAATTGATCACAAAAAGCATGTTGCGCCTCAGGTAAATCATCAACCTGATCCTCATATCCATCATAGAAATCAAAATATTCATTCTTAAATAGACCTGCATCATTTTCTCCCCCACTTGCTTGATCCGTAAAAGACATATATCGAGCAGTATCATCATCAAGCTCCTTAATTTCATCATCCGACTCTTCCAATTCCTCTCCCTAGAAGTACTAGGCATGCAAACCGATGAAATGTTTATTTTTTTGTAAACATAACAAAATGATAGAAATCGTTAAAAGTTGGAATAGCAATAGGGTGTTCTTTTCTGATTTTGATAGTCATTCTAGTTATTGTACTAGGAGTAACATACAAGAAGAGCGAACGGAAAGAAAAACTGGCTGGGGAGAAGATATTTCGAGAGGATCTACTTGTGAACGTCAAAAGTTTTAATAGAATCATCAAAGTTTTTAGCTTTGTAGAGCTTGAAAAAGCTATAGAAAACTTTTCACATATGTACATGATAAAGGGTTTTGTATACTGAGGATTGTTCAGAAATGAGATTTTTACTATTAAAAAGATGAGGATTGATGTATTCAAGCAAGTGAGCATGTAAGCAAGATTAACCATATCAATATGATGAAATTATGCGGTTTTTTCAAGCACCAACATTCATGGTACCTTGTTTTGAATACATGATGATGGTACCCCTAAAGATTGGCTTAAAGCGAAAAGATCACAAGAAATACACAGTTTTTAGAAACGTGTCCATATTGCGAGTGATGTCTGTTATAATATTAGGAGTAAACTTAACATAGGTTAGAGGTTAAGTGTACATTGTAATTTAGATTAGTAATAGACTGTAACTAGGATTAGTTAAGCTTGCCTTGCAAGGATGTTTCCTATTTTATTTAGGAAAGTTTACAACTCGCGATCTAGCGATACGCGATCAAACTTCGGGGTTGTTGTCATAATTATCCAACAATGTCGTTGTTAATAGACTTCATTACTACATGAGTTCACCAAGCCATGGTATGTCCACGAGAACATTAACACCAACAACATTCTTCTTGATGGTAGGTTGAGAGAAAACATTTCAAATTTCAATCGTACAAGAGAAACAGATAACGGAAATAACGATAATAACCTCATTCTCACCAATAGGGTTATCGGTACAAGTGGGTGTATGGCTCCAAGTATGTTAAAATTGGTTGCATTAGTTCTGAAGTTGATGTTATTCGTTGGGAGTGGTGATGCTCACCATTGGGCCGTTGCTCGGTATCACTCAACATCTGCAAATGTGTAGTTGGTTGGACAATGAGGGCTTTTGGAGAAATAAATTTGTGTTCAATCCTAAATCATGCCCAAAGGTCATTGAAATAGGTACTTGGTCCTTGTGGAAGGGTCAATCGACACCTAAAAAAGGTGCACGGGGTCAGGGTTTCTTCACAGATTTATACCATTTAGAGGAGCGGTGATGCTCGAATCGATAACTATGAAAGACACAATAGTTAATCAGGGAGGTCATGAAACATTGCTTTCAAAAAGAATAGCTACAATCATGTAAGGGGAGAAGGAGAGCGTGTGATTAGGTGCATGGTTGATGTAGCTGATGAAGAAAATGGAAGCATGGCGTGTGAAACTAAAGTGGTAAAACTAAGTCTGGCCTTTAGGAGACAATATCTTAAAAGCCGACCAAGCATGGATGAGGTAGTGTCTTCCTTTGTTAAAATTATTGTTTGAGTTACAGACCATGGGAGATTCATGTAAAAACTATAAAATCATCTTATGTAATGGTGAATAATGTTTAAATATTCGATTTAATATTTTAAAATAAAATGTATTTTGAATCAAGAACATAAGTTTTTTTAGGTAAAAGGTTTTTACATCGGGTAAATATATTACTCCAAAAAGCGTTTAAGTATATAGGATGTGAGTCAATCTCATATTTCAGTCCGTTACATAGGTAGAAAGCAAACACGCCATTCGTGCTTCAAAATAAACCCATCATAAGAATGACAAAAAAAACTTATGAACTACTACAAAGAAAACAACCACTAACTAGATTACATATGACTCACAGTGACATGAAATATAACCTAGTGCCTAATGTGCCCTTGGAGATTGATATCAAACAAAATGCAATTTGCTCTTCCGTTAAGTCCGATACCACATCATCATATCCGTCATACAAATCATACTCATCAAGTTCACGTACACTAGGGTCATTTATTCCACCACCATGTCGCTTAGATAAAGAGGACATATACTCAGCAGTCTCATTATCATACTCTTCAACATTACTTTACGAATTACCATCTTGAAAATCCATTGAAGTACTGTGCATAGAACCCGATTCCATAGTCGCCCATTTATCCTTGTTAGCAACCTCTACATGACTAGGGTTGGCCCATGTTCTTCCAAATTATTCACCTCCTTTTCACTAATGGTACTCAAATGACCCACACCCCTAGCATCCTCCACGTCACTTATACTACCTAAAGCATCAAAAGATTTTGAATTAGTAGTAGTGCTAACAACATAATCTTCTTTTCCACATTGAACATTCAAACTCTGCATCTGTGACTGGAGCTCAAACTTTACTTAGATATAATAAGGCTAATCACATTAGTAAAGTATATATCAACATTTTTTGTCCTTGTATAGATTGTAAAAAAATCATCAATAAATTTAATGACAATCGTTGAATTAAAAGCCATTTGATTAAACATGGGCTTGTCTTGAGGGATAATATACAAGAAAGTGTAATTCAAA
>BQNB010046519.1:0-42219 GCA_026074375.1 Tanacetum coccineum
AAGTTTCCACGGATGTCAAATTGGTGAGGGATTTGCACACAACTAACTTCGATCAGCTTCATGCATATCTTTAACAACACAAACTTCATGCTAATGAAGTCCGCATTATACGTGAGCGCAATCAAGATCCACTTGCACTAGTTGCGAATCATTAGATGACACCATCTCATTTTAACACTTATCAATCTTCATACAAAAATCCACAATTCTAACAACAGTTTTCACCATCTTTGTCTCCTCCATATGGATTAATTCATCCCACACATCATTACTCAACTACTTATTCATCCACGCCTCTTGCAATTACTTATCCGTCAGCACCGTATCCAAATGCTTACTCATCCACAGTTCATCAAGATGCTTGACTATAACCATAATCCATTCCTCAAATTAAATATATTGTCTCCATAGTTAATCAACAAACACATCTTGCTGAATTTTCTCAGATAGACTCTGCTCTAGCAGTTCCTATGTTTAAGCAAGGAAATGACCCTATTGATGCAAGTAACAAAATGATGTCATTTCTGTCTACTGTCGTCACATCTCGTTTCCTATCCACCAACAATCAGCTAAGAAATTCTTCCAACCCAAGACAATAAGCAACTATTCATGATGGAAGGGTGATTGTTTAACCGGTTCAGGGGAGACAAAGTTCATTTGCTGCTGGTACTTCTGGAACAAGAGCTAATACTTTAGGAACAGGAGGAAGAACTTCAGGTCAACAAAGGGTTGTGAAATGTTTTAACTGCCAAAAGGAATGTCACATGGCGAAGAACATGCAACAGTAACCCAAGAGGAAAAAGAGAGCACGAGGTTTAGGATAAATTCATGGTTGAAGCACAAGGAAATGGTAAAGTTTTGAATGAAGAAGAATTGGAATTCTTGGCAGATCTTGGTATTACAGAAGGTCCAGTTACACAGTCGGTTATTACACATAATGCAGCTTATCAAGCCGATGATTTGGATGCGTATGATTCTGACTGTGACGAGATCTCTACAGCCAAAGCAGTTCTTATGGCCAATTTGTCTAGTTACGGTTCAGATGTTCTCTTAGAGGTACCACACTCTGACAACACTTACGATAATGATATGCTAAATCAAATTTGCAAAGAGCCTGTATTATGACACAAAACCATCTGTGAATTATCAAGAGAATGAAAGATAACCAGTGATAGTAATATTATTTCTTACTCTCAATATCTGCTTGAAACACAAAATGCAGCTGTTCATGATACAAATTCTTCTACACACAAGGATCCATGATATGCGCTAGATGTGTTTGAACAACTACACAAAACGAAGTAACTAATGTAACAAGGATTATTTTTTTTATAATAAGATAACTAATTGCCAACGAAATCCTTAATAAGTCTAGAGCTTGAAAGATACAAAGAACGGGTAAAAAAATGCTATAAGAAAGATACATTATGGATTTAAGTCAAGAGAAAAGCCTTATAATAATGATATAATTCGGGATAAACAGCATCACAGTTGCGAATATTTAAAAGGAAATTAACTCTCTTAAACAAACTCTTTCTGAACAATTAAAAGAAAAGGAATCGTTAATAAAAACATTTAATGTTTTCAAAAACAAATCCAAGGAAAAGAAAGCTAAGAATATTGATAAAGAAATTGCTTTGGAAAAGAAGGTTAAAGAACTGGACAATATTGTTTATAAAATGGGTCAATCCTCGCAAACTATGCATATGCTCACGAAACTAAAAGTTTTCTATGATAACAGCCTTAAACAAGCTCTTGGATTTCAAAATCCTTTCTATCTTAAGAAAGCTCAACAAATTAGGCCAATGCTTTATGATGGTAGTGTTATTGCTAAAAAAACCAATACGATTTCAATTGATGATTCGAAAGAGACTTTGATGCTTGAGGAAGAGAGTCGATCCAAAATGCTTTTAAAACAAATTGATCCAATGGTTTTAGAAATGAAAGTTAACATTAAACCTGTTAATTACACAGTCTTAAATCAATTTTCTGAAGATTTTGGTAAATGATTTGTTCCACAAATAGAATTATCAGCAGAACAAGCTTTTTCGTTAAAGAGTTCTCCGAGCTCTGAAGAACCTAGTACTTCTTCTACACATGTTAAAACTAATGTTCCAAAAAAAAATTCCAAAAGTAAGTTTGGTAAATACATGTTTAAAGCAACTTAAATATCATCTTGCCGGTTTTGACAAGGTGGTAAAATAAAGAACCACACCGACAACTATAACTGAAGGAACGTGGGGTTTTGAACACACAAAAGCAGTTTTTGTAAATGAAATAATTCCATTTTTAAAGACACTAAAGGATACTTTCAATAATTTCGATCAGTGTCTTCTGGATGAAATTACCAAAGTCCAAACTATCTTTAATCAAATGGAAGAGGCTGTGGAACAATATCGTCTCGAAACAAAAAGTTCTGAAATTAAAATAAAACAAGTTTTACATGAAAACGATCGACTGTTGAATCAAATTATTTCTCAAGATATTGTTAATATTGTTGTGAATTCTTCTGTAGATATTAATGATTCTGTGAATATGAATGTGAAATCTATGGAAATGTACAACAAGTGTCTCGAACTTGAAGCTGAGCTTATCAAACAACACAACATGGTTGACAAAGATGAGTATAATAAACTTTCAAAAAGCTATTCTAAACTTAAACAGCACTGCATTTCTCTTGAACTTGCAATGCAACTCAATAAAGAAAATTTTCAAACAAATAACACATCTGTAAACCAAACTGAACCTACATTTGATCAATTGTTTAAATTGAATAATTTGAAAGCTAAGTGTTGGGAATTACGTTTTCCTAACTTAGTACCGACAATATTAATAGTTAGTTCTGATAGTTATAGTTAGTACTGACAGTACAAAATGTTAAGTACTGATCAGTTAGTTAGTACCGATAGTAGAAAATAGTTAGTACCGTTTAAGAGATATGTATGAGATATTTTAGGAAAAGATATGTACGCGTTTTGTAAGCCTGTTAGGGTTTATCCTTGGTCTATAAAAGGATCCCTCTTGGCATAGTTAAATAGACGATCTCAATATACATCTCATACAAAGCATATCTCATAGTTAGTAATCTGTAATCACTCAAGCAGAATTACTAAGAAATTAATTATTTATGTTTTTTCATGTTTTTCTTAGTACTTGGTTAAGATCCGCATTGAACACATAAGATATCTAATCAGTGTTCTCATATCAACCATATTTATACATCTTGGCTATCATCCTTAATAGTCTGCAGAGATCTATTTAACGCAGAGTCTCACAAAGGTATCAGAAACCTGTGAGAAACTCTGAATAAGAAAGAAACAATCCAAATCCCATTATAAACCTCATCCTTCAAAAACTAAACATGTTGGGACACAAGTAGAATGAAATTCCACCACCACCACCACCTCCCCTATCATCACCACAAACACTAACCCAACAAACTCCTCATACAGTATCAACCATCAACTTCCTATCTCAAAAAAGGAGAATATGGATATATGGGCTAAGAAAAATGGAACTCTATATTGGCCCAACAGACTATCCAATCTGGGAGGTATACAAAATAGGAATGGTCCTTATCAATCCACTACAGATACACAAGGACAATTAAGGTTTGCCTCCCTAGAATTGCAGAAGAAAATTGTTCCAGGAAAGAGAGAGAAAACAAGACCCGACCATTGCTTATGACTCTAACCAGAAGATCATCTTGCTAAATCCATAATAATGAACTGATAAGCAAAAGAGATTGGGATGCCCATCAAATCTAGATTTGGTGAAATGAAGAATCCAAGAAGATGCAGAAGAATATATTGAGAGCAACATTTTGAAGATCTCTGTATCCAACAAGAAGGACTTCACAAAGCTAATGGCGAGGTTCCAAAGTCTTCTGAGTCAATTTAGGAGATCATGGAGCAAGGTGTATCCATTGAGGATGACAAATCAAAAATTCCTAAGATATCTACCTTCTGCCTGGTCACAAGTTTCCTTAATTATGAGGACCAAACCAGGAGTGGACAGTCTAAGCTATGATGATTTACATAAATCTAAGAGTCCTTTAAGAGTGATGTAAAAGGCTCTCTTTAGCATCATCCGCTATCCCGCAAATGTAGCATTTGTCTCCCTGAAACACCACAGTACTAAATGAGTTAATACCACTTATGTGTTCCAATCCTTAGGTCAAAATCCATAGTAGTAAACAAACATCATCAACTCATTACTTTCTAATCAATCAATTGCCCTCTAACTAGATTCATAGAGGAGTTCTTAGAACAGCTTGATAATATGACTTGAAGACATGGACTTGAAGAGGCAATGGCTATGATACTTAATGAGAATAAAAAGTTTTACAAGATGACTGTTATGAAAGCTACAATGATGCAAAAGAACCAGTTGGTTTTGAATAAAACCAAGAAATGCTACAAATTGGCCACAAGACAAGGCATTTTGCTAGTGAGTGGTAAATCAAGGAATATCAAGACAATAGTAGGAGGGATGATCATGGCATTCAGGAAACCAAGGATGGAGCAGAACTGAAAGAAGAGGACTCTAAAGAGCATAGGTGACAATTGATTGAGAAGTGTAGATTGGTTAAATCATTCAGAAGAAGATGAAGTATTATGCTTGATGGCTTGCAAACAACTTCAGAATCAACACAGAGTAACTTCATGTTCAAAAAAGATGTACAAGAGTCTTATCTAATTTTTAAAAAACGGAATGATGCTCAGAGAAACAACTTAGTGATGCAAGCATAGAAATAAAGGCAGTATTCCTCAAGGTCTTAAGAAATGTTGAAGCATAGTTAGTTGCTCATTCAAACAAGGTCAGCTTGTATGAACAAAAGATAAAATTTATGAACAGATAGAATTTAATGATAAAACAAGGTTCTAACCTACCATAAGAAATTGCTAGCAAAAGCTCAAAAGAAAAAGAAATTTAAAAGGGCTAAAGTAGAAAATAGCATGAAACTCTTCTAAGAATCTTAGTAACTTCGTAATGACCCAAATGAGGTGCTAATGATAAGTTTTGTGCTAGGATATGGGTATCACGAGATATGATGTGTATTGATTGTGAGCTATGAAAATGAGTGTTGCAAAGTGTTTTTATAATAAAGATAGTGATGAGAAAAACAACCTTTGTATGATAGGTTTTATGTTACAGCAGAATAATGGCATGCTGTAACCCCCACCCAATGACACTTAGGGAATATAATGCCCGTCAAGACCTATAATTGAAGTAGATTATACAATTTACATATGTCCAAAAGCATACTTCAACCTAGTGAATGGCTTGAAAGCCGGAACAAGTGAATTTGATACCTGTTAAACTAACATTAGAACAGAACGCCTCTGAGATTAGTGTCGAGAACCAGTTGTCAATGAATCAAGTGTAAGAATGTCAACCTAAGGTTTGTCTGATGCTCCTATCATTGAGGAGAGAATCAACAGTGAAGATGTGTATGTTCTATACCAAACAAAACAACAAGAATCACCTATTTTTTGCTAACCAGCAAGTAAAATCTCCTAGGGAAACCGTTAAAAGTTAGTCACACATAGTCAAAAACCTAAAAGTATGACGAATAAAGAGTTGGGGTATGGGTTTTACTGTAAGAGCATGTTTTGTATTGGAATCTTAATCATTTAATCAGAGATTGTGATTTCCATGAGAAGAGGATGGCTAGAAAAGCTGAATTAAACAATGGGTGGAACAGAAAGTCTAGTCAAAGGGAGATAAGGCAAACTTGGAACAATGTGCAAAGAGTGAATAAACAAAACCAATTTGTTCCTTCAGCAGTACTAACTAGAACTGGCAAAATTCTAGTTAATACTGCTAGAGCTAGCTACTATACAAAATTTTTAGTACTGCTAGGCAAAGTTTTTAACCAGACAGCAGTACTAACTAGTACTGCTATGAAAGTTAATACTGTTAAGCCCATTGTGAATAGAGTTAGACCAGCAAATGTTTTTCACAAAACTCATTCACCATCTTCAAGGCCTTTCAAAAAGACAACAGTACTTAGCACAAATTTTTCAAAACAAAAAGTTAATACTGCTAAGGTAAATGCAGTTAGTGCTGTTGGGGGAAAAAGGGAAACTGCTGTTAAGCCCTCAACAGGTTGTAATTGGAGACCACAAAGATACAACTGCACATCAACATGTTCTCCAAATACAAATGTGGACCAGTCTTAGAAAGTGTTTACACTTCAAAGATCCACTAGGCAGACTCAAGCCCAAACAGGCTTGGGTCCCTAAGAGAATCTAATCTCTTTCATTTGATGTGCAGGATTATCCACATAGAGCTTTAAAGAATAAAGGAATTGTTGATAGTGGATGTTCCAGGCACATGACTGGAAACAAGGCCTACCTTGCTGAATTTCAAGACTTTAATGGTGGCCCTGTTGCTTTTGGAGGTAGTAAAGGTTACATCACTGGTAAAGGTAAAATAAAAACTGGAAAGTTAGATTTTGAGGATATGTGCTTATGTGAAGAACTTCAGCATTTCAATCTCTTTTCTGTGTCACAAATGTGTGACAAAAAGAACAAGGTTCTGTTTACTGACTCTGAATGTCTTGTTTTGTCTCCTGAATTTAAGTTACCTGATGAAAATCAAGTATTACTTAAAATCCCCAGACAAAACAATATGTACAGTTTCAATTTATTAGAGAACATTGTTCCTTCAGGAGGATTGGCTTGTTTAATTGCAAAGGCCACAACTGATGAATCTAACAAATGGCATAGGAGGTTGGGTCATGTTAATTTCAAAACTAAACAAACTTGTAAAGGGAAACCTTGTAAAGGTATTATCTCTCAAAGATTTTCAAAATGAACCCCACTTGCGTTGCTTGTCAGAAAGGAAAGCAACACAAGGCCTCCTGTAAGGTCAAATCAGTAAGCTCTATTAGCCACTCCTTACAACTTCTTCATATGGATTTGTTTGGACCTACATCTGTAAGGAGCTTAAACCATAAGACCTATTGCCTAGTTATCACTGATGATTTAGCAGGTTTAGTTTTGGGTGTTTTTTCTTAAAGAACTAAGGATGAAACTATGGAATCCTTAAGAACTTTGTAAAGACCAAATTAAAACCAATTGAATTCAAAAAAGTTAAAACATTCGAGTGATAATGGTGACAGAATTTAAGAACAATGATGTTATTGAAAATTCTGTGTGCCAAAAAAGAACAAGGAGGAATATAGTAATGCCCCAGAACTCACAACAAAATGGAGTTCTGAAAAGGAAAGAACATGACCCTTATTGAGGCTGCTAAGACCAATAGCTTGCAGAATTATTTTACCTAACACTTTTTGGGCTGAAGCAGTTAGTACTGCTTGTTATGTTCCTACAATAGGGTATTAGTGACAAGCCTCAGAATAAAACCTTAAGAACTTTTAAACTGTAAAATAACCATTATAAATAATAATACCTTTTGGGTGCCACGTGACCCTACTTGAATACCATTGTCCACTTGGGGAAGTTTGCTGGAAAATCAGATGAAGGGTTTTTAGTTGGGTATTCTCTACAAAGCAAGGCTTTTAGAGTATACAATTTAGAAACCAAAAGAGTTGAAGAAAACCTGCACATCACCTTTTTAGAGAACAAACCAAATGTTGCAGGGAAAGGACCAACTTGGCTTTTTGATCTTGATTATTTTTTTTCTTGCATAGCATATTAGGGTTTGTTGGAACCCTAATATTAGTGTATATCTGCTGCTACCAAAAACCATAAAATATACACGAATAAAACCTTGTATCAAACCCTAGATCAAGAGCAACCTGCTCTGATACCAATTGTGAAACCACGATCTAACCCATCTAGGATATAATAACACTGATTGAAACACGCAGCGGAATAATAAAGATCACAATCAATGTTATGAACAAGGTTTACTTTATTCATAAAACACTAATAAACTAACTAGTACATAGATGATTCATGACTCATCTATGACTATCTAACTATTACAAAGCACACACACCTTTTAGACGACTCTCATTAGAGAGCTCTATGATTTCTGGATGATCAATACTAGACGCCTACCCCTCTTTATATACTAGAGGGGTTAGGGTTTACAAGACAAGATAAGATCAAATAAAATTAGGAAACTATAAATCAATGCCAGTCCTCATGATGGACTATCTCTCTCTGATCAAATCAATCCTGAACAAGATGATTTAGAAATACCTCCACTTGAGGATATTTATCAAAATTCAACAGATGGTATTTTTACTAATTCATCTTATGATGATGAGGGTGCAGTGGCTGACTTCACAAACTTGGAAACTGTTGTAAATGTTAGTCCTATTCCCACATCAAGGATTATCTCTTCTCATCCTTCAGCTCTTATTCTAGGAGATCCAACCTCAGCAGTTCAAACAAGAAGCAAAGTGAATAAAAGTTCTGGAGCCCATGCTTTTGTTAGCTATGTTCAAAAGCAAAGGAGAAATAATCATAAGGACTTCCAGCATTGTTTATTTGCTTGTTTCCTGTCTCAAAATGAACCCAAGAAGATTTCAGAAGCACTTGAAGATGAAAGTTGGGTTGATGCTATGCAAGAAGAATTGCTGCAGTTCAAGATACAGAAAGTTTGGATACTTGTAGATTTGCCTTTTGGGAAGAAGGCTATTGGCACAAAGTGGGTTTATCGAAATAAGAAGGATGAGAGAGGAGTTGTTGTCAGAAATAAAGCAAGGTTAGTTGCTCAGGGACATAGGCAAGAGGAAGGTATAGACTATGATGAGGTTTTTGCTCCTGTGGCCAGGATTGAAGCCATAAGGATCTTTTTAGCCTTTGCCTCTTACATGGGCTTCATAGTCTATCAAATGGATGTGAAAAGTGCCTTCCTTTATGGCAAAATTGATGAGGAGGTATATGTGTCTCAACCACCAGGTTTTCTAGATCCTAAATATCCTCAGAAAGTCTACAAAGTTGTAAAAGCTCTCTATGGTTTACACCAAGCTCCCAGAGCCTGGTAGCTACTTTGTTACTTTCTTGTTGAAGAAATGGATATCAGAAAAGGAATATTGACAAGATCTTTTCTTTAAGATGGACAAACATGATATCATATTAGAAAAGTTTTTGTGGATGATATTCATCTTTGGGTCTACCGTAAAAGGGGAAATCTTTGGTGTGATGAATTTGAGGCTTTAATTGAAGAATAGGTTTCATGTGAAGTTCTCATGGAGAACTCTCCTTCTTCTTGGATTAAAAACAGCAGTCTCAAACAGAAAGCAGATGGTATCTTTATAAGTCAGGATAAGTATGTTGCAGAAATCCTGAAGAAGTTTGACTTTGTCAATGTTAAGACTGCTAGTACACCAATTGAGACCCAAAAGCCTTTAGTCAAGGATGAGAAAGCCAGTGATGTAGATGTCCATCTTTATAGATCCTGATTTGGTTCTTTAATGTACTGACTGCTTCTAGGCCTGATTTTATGGTTTGTTAGTATGTGCTTGTTCTAGGGTTCAGTCACTTCCAAAAGACTCCTCTCATCTAGTGATGCCTTATGAGTATTTTTAGGTATCTAAAGGGCAAACCCAAACTGGGTCTTTGGTATCCTAGAGTATCCTCATTTGACCTGGAAGCCTACTCAGATAGTGACTATGCTGGAGCAAATCTTGACAGGAAATCCACAACAGGAGGTTGTCAATTTCTTGGCAGGAGACTTATTTCTTAGCAATGCAAAAAGCAGACCATTGTGGCTACTTCTACTACAGAGGCAGAATATGTTGCTGATGACAACTTGCTATGGCAGTTTGTTGGATTCAAAATCAACTGTTAGACTATGGGTTCAATTTCATGAACACAAAGATCTACATTGATAATGAGAGTACAATATGCATTGTCAAGAATCCAGTATATCACTCCAAAACAAAGCATATTGCCATTAGGCATCACTTCATCAGGGATGCTTATGAGAAGAAACTTATACAGGTGCTTAAAATCCACACTGATGATAATGTAGCTGATCTTTTAACCAAGGCATTTGATGTTAGTCGGTTCTAGTTTTTGGTTGTTACTATTGGAATGATCAATCCATAAGCTGCATTAGTTAAGGGGAGGCAATATGATTTGTTGTATAGTTTGTATGAACTGTTCAGTGTGCAGAAGCATTTTTAACCATCGGTGATGAATTTCAAGAAGTTCATTGGGTTTTAAGAGTCCTTGGGAAGAGATAAAGACGGTATTGAAGTATTGTTGTTGCCAAACTTGTTCATTTTTTATTGGCACAAGTTAGTACCGATAGTGCAAAGTTAGTACCGTTGGGCAAAGTTAGTACCGCTATAGAGACGTTGAAGAAAATACCGCCAAGGGTACAAAGTGTAACTTGAAACGGTTTCATTGATTTTAGGTCTGCTAAACCTATATAGGAGTCTGTATCCAAACAGGATGCAAAAGGAGTCTGTATCCAAACGGGGGAGGAAGTTTGCCAAAGCTGAACCTTTAGTCCATAAAGATCCGTTGTTTGATGAGCTTGATGACGATGAAATTGATAATATGGACACTAAGGATTGCTTCCCAGATGTAGGGAGGTCAAAGAGATGCAGTGAATGAGAGAAGGAGAAGAATGTTGATGATGAAGTTAGTACTGAAGATTGTTCTTAGTACTGACTCAACAAAAAGTTAGTATGACACACCAAAAAGTTAGTATGACGGATCCAAAGTTTAGTACGACAGGCAAAAAAGATAGTACGAATGACAAGATGAATGTGTACCGATGTACAACTGAAGGAAGAAAGGCTACTCAAACTATTCAAACTACTCAAACACCTACTTCTACAATGTTTGGAGATGATGAAACAATTGCTCAGGTTCTTCTTAACATGAGCCAAGCTAAAGCAGTTTCAAGAGAAAAGGGAAAGGAGAGTTTGAGTTTTTAAGGATGTTGAAGAGACTGATGAGACTAGGCTTACTTCAATAGATCATTACTGAACATTAAGCCTCTTCCGAAGATTGATCCACCAAGATAAGGGAAAAGAAGAAAATTATTAAGCAGGAGGATGAGTCTGAAACTGAATTTGAGGGTATTCCTGAAGCTGAAAAGAAGTTTAAGCAACTTGCTAGTGATGAAGAGATGGCTAGAAAGTTGCCAAGGGATTAGGAAACAGAAGAGAAATGGATAAGATTAAGTTGGAGAAGAAAGCACCAAATGATGCTATCATAAGAAATTATGATGATATAAGGAGCCATAGAATGAGGCTGATAGGCTTTTAGCTGAAAGGCTTCAAGAACAAGAAAGAGAGCAATTCACAGTAGAAGAAAGAGCCTTTTGATATTTTGTCTTGTAGGTCCTCCATCTTTAACATGTTTTGTCATAATCAACTCAAATTATAATTCCCAACAGAGAATAAGCAGTAACAATAAGCAAAAGAAAATAAGGTTTAAAATGAAATTTGGAATACAAGAGCCTTTGCTCAAAACAAGGCTAATTCATGCTCAAAAGAGCTTTTCTACAAGCTCCAGCTTATCATAGATAAGCTGGTATGGTCATATAATCCCATCCTTTTCTGGCTTATCTTCCAAGTTTAGTTGAGGTGATTTGAGGGGTGGATTTTCCTTGTGAGAACAGCTTAAACTCTATAAGCTTATGAAGAAGCTTATATAGTTTAAGTAAAACAGCTTATAATAAAGAGTACTAGAGCTTATAAGAGCTTATCAAACCAGTTTTAAACACATGAACTTAAAGAAACACAGGATTTAACATAAAAACCTCAAACTTTTATTAAACTTTTAAAAAGAGTACAAGACTTGAAAATAAATTACAATAAGCTAAAATAAGCTGAAAATACAAGGAAAAGTAGATTAATTAAAAAACTAGATGCCCTAATGGCCCTATTTATAGATGAAGGAGAAAGTTCTAGGTCTGGGACTTGTGCTTCTTCTGTAAGGAGGATGAGAGAGTGTTATCCATGCCATGAATCTCAGCCTTTGATCTTCTTGTTGTGTTTCTTTGATCTCAAAACAGCCCTTGATTCTTCTTGTCCAATAATCCTTCATAGGATTGCCAACATGTCTTGTCATCTTGCTAGGGGTGGGGTTTGAGTGGGGTTGAGTAGGTTTTTGTCGGGTTGCAGGGTTTAATGAAAGATACGGGTGAATAGTTAGATTTATCGGGTAAATGGTTTTGAGCTTATTTAGGGAAAAAGGATAACGGGGTTAGGGAGTTTGTTAGATGTAGGGACTAATGGTGTAAACCATTAAGGACTAATGGTGTTAGTCCCCAAGGACTAACGGTGTAACAGTTTTTAAAGGTGTTATGGTTAAGGCTAATGTTGGGCTTATATTTGGGCCGGTTTGGATGGTTTTGGATTTAGATTTTATAAACATATAATGTTTATAGATAAAGGCATAATGGGTTGGCTTGGCCCATTAACTTGGGTGCGGGTTGGCCCATTTAAGATGCACACGCCTTCGACTTTGATTTTTCACGTTCTTTCCAATCTCGTGCTCGGTTTTGTCGGTTTTGGCTTCGTTTTTGTCCTTTAGTGAAAATCTGTTACCTATACAACACAAATAGAAAAACACACATATATTTGTCATTTTATGTCTGTTTTTGGTTATTTGGGCTCGTTTTTATAGGTAAAAGGTATGTGTAATTAAGCACATACCATGAACTTAATAATAAGTCGAACTAAATAAGGTATGAAACAACTCAAGCTTAAGTAAGCTACGAGCTCATGAACTAAATAAGCTATGAAAAGATAGAGAAGATAGAGAACGAGCTTATTAAACCATTAAGCTAAAACCACAATAAGCCGTGATCTTATCATACCAAATAAGCTACAAAAATTAGCTTATTTACCACAACTAAAACACTTATCCACCTGAGGCTTTTGATACCAAATATCGAAACCGGAACCACTTTCACTTCACCATGGTAATCATAAGAAAATAAGATGAGAAGAATGATAAGAAAAGTAGAGAGATGTTTAGAGAGAGAAACTAGAGAGAAGAAAAAGAGATGGTTAATTTAAGCAAATGTGAAAATACAAATGAGAACCAACACCCTCTCCACACTTGGATAGGGGTATTTATACTTAAACCATGAGGCTTACACGCCTATGGTATTTCTACAGGCCAGGCTCGAGATTACTTAGGCTTAAGCCCGATATACGTGCACAATTAGCTTACAATAATGAGCCTGATTCCCGTTTCTAGCCTATTACAACATTTAATAAATAAAGACCGAGCTTCCATGATTAATAACTGAGCTTCTTGTTCAGCTCAATATTTTGAGGCTAACATATTGTAAATAAGACGAAGTTATAAACAAAACAAAGCATGATTACAAAGTAATGAATTCAAACATAAAAGAATAAATGAAAAGAATTAAAACAAATGACACTCCTAATATGCGAGAAAAATAAATATTGGGTTGCCTCCCAAAGAAGCATTTTTCTTTATTTATGAGTCTTGTAGCTAGACTCGAAGTCACACGTCCTTACGTGACTTTTCCTTCATCATCCATTCCAGTCACATATTCGGGTCCAAGCTCTAGATATTCTTTGTAAAACCCTAATATTTTGCACATCACGTACTCCACTCCTCTTCTCTTGTCCTCCTTGCTCCTAAGGTAGACTGATTTTGTGTGCTCTTTTTCTAAGTCTGATAATGAGTTGTATTATTGATAACGCTCCAAATATACATAAATTATCCCTCGAAGATACACTAAATACATACGTTAACGCATGAAATATTGCAAAGTTTGCCTGTTTGTTGTGTAATATTCATATGAGGACGAAGAGTGAAGAAAAGGACTATCGATGCAAACAAATCTCGTTAAATATGCTAACGAGCCTTATATGAAGGATCTAGAAAAAAAATTAAAGAGGAGTTAATGATTAAAGCCAAAGTGCGGCGTACAATTTACCTTGTGCGACGTACTTCAAGTCGTATTAAAAGCCATTCATTTTATCACCAAGTGCGGCACATAATTTCTTAAGTGCGGCACACTTTCCTGACAGTTACTCCCAAATCATAAATTATTGCAATGATTATGCAACTCTTCACTCTCCCTAATTCAGCAACTAATGACCCATCCTCAGCTATAAATAGGACACGAATTTTGGAGCAAATCATCCCATTCTCATCTTTCAATCATCAATTATCAATTCTAAGTAGTTTTAGTAGTTTTAAGGAGGTTTTTGAAGGTTAACTAACACCTTCATCACTTTTCGGGTAGAGAAGGAAGTAAAATCTCAAGAAGTTAGAATTGCTAGTGTTACTATAGTCAATTGTTGCTTTATTCTTAAAAGGCATTGTAAGATTTGGAACCTCTACTCTTTGAATTTGGTAAAAACATGTTTCTATCCCTTGATAATATGAATGTTGGATTCATCATGATTGTTATATGTGTTGTTATTATGATTGTTGAGTAGATTAACATGTTTGGTTAGGTGCTACATGATTATTATGGATCAAACTTAACTTTTAAATGAACTTTTGGTATGAAAAATATAAGCTTGATGCTTTTGAACTTGGACTCTTTAATCTTTGTTTGATCGCCACTTATTCCGGATATAGGTCGAAAGACTCCGGTTAAGTGATTGATTTCCAAGTTGTTTGTCTATGACAACTAGACCTTAGCCTTGTGAGGATTGGCTAAGTAAATGAACATTAACCCAAGTACAAAAGGGTTTAACGCTAAACCACATGTCTAACGAACTTGGTTTAGCAAATTTATATTACTCATTATCAAACACGAATCACACTTAAAGCATTTTTCATAATAAAATATAAAGGCCAAAAGGGTTTTTCATTATGAACAATAGATAATCTTTCTAAGTAATTAAACATTCTTAAATCGATTATAATTTCATTCGTGAATCATTCATCTACTCAAGTTTATCCATAATGTTTCTTGTTTCTTAACCAAACATGTCCTTTATATCTTGAATCAAATCATTATCTTTAGATCCGTGACAGTCTATAAGATAATTCCCTTTTCGTAATATTATCGACTTTTTCTAAGAATACCCAATCCCGTGGAACGACCTGGTCTTACCTAAAAAGATTATACTACATACGTGGGTTATACTTTTACCCGTGTGTTTCCCTATAATAAAATTGGTATTTTCAGTAATTATAAATTTAAAGCTTTTGAAACACATCAAAGTTTTTGGCGCCGCTGCCGGGGATTGATTTTATTCCTGAATTAGTCATTATAATTTTACAAACCAAAAATTTTCAAACTCGTCGTACAGTTTTCTGGCAAACTGACCAAATTTTCTTCAGAAAGTGCGCCGCACAAAGTATTTGTGCGCCGGTTTTCCTGCAAATTCAGAAAGTACGCCGTACTTATACCAAGTACGCCGCACTTCCTGCCCCTTTTACAAAACAAAATCAGTTTTAAGAGAGAAACACCAAAAACACCAAACCCCAAAACCCAAAAATTGTAATTTGACCATTGTGGAAATGAGAAATTTATTCCTTGTGTTCATACTCTTCAAATTCTTGTATTATAGCATATTATGTGTTAAAATGAAAAAAATCAAAAGAAACTATTTTATGCATTACTTGTTTAGATTCTAAAATATCTATGTTTGTTTGCTAGTTGCTAGTTGTAGCTTATTGAATTTTGATTACATTCAAAATAAAAATAAAAATAAAACTTTTAAGAAAAATTATAAAAACCATATGATGATGAATAAGTTTAAAAACCTGATAATTACCATGTTCAATAGATATTTAGGAAATATAAATAAAAATACTAAAATTAAAAATTATAAAAGCTTTAAAACTAAGAAAGTACGTCGCAGCCGCACTTTCCTACTTGAAACCAAACAGAATGATTGTTTCTTCGTTTTTGAACGAAAGTTGCTTGCATTAAAAAATTCTATCTGTTTATTGATAATTTGTAAGTGTAAAAAGCTATTGTTATTTGTTTTGACTAACCCACTAATAGTTTTTAATGATGTTTTATTCTATAAGAATTATGGACCCAAATTCAAGTCTCGGAAAAATTTGCTTAGGAGACGATGTGATCGTAATATCGAGTGACAAAGTTGAAGGGTCAGGAGATTGGAATTCTCCAGAATATCAAGACACAGCTGTTAGTAAAGGAAAAAAGTCATGAACGCACTCAGTTTCTACAGGATGGAGACAGATGAAATTAGTCCGCTTCATCCATTCCCATTCCAAAAAGTCCTTCTTCGATCTGAAGGTGTGTTAAGCATATAGTCATTGTGGTTACAGACAGGTTCTGTTTCCGATTAGACTAAGAACCTTCCGTCTAAGAAACATGTTTCGCTTCTCCCTCCTGTCATGTATTGGCTCTCTCTTTCCGCTGATAGAGCAGTTTGCTAGTTTGCATTCCTCTATCTGAATCTCTAACACTAACAGGAGTGGTACATTGCACCATGCTTCGTAAATGGTTTGGAAGCATTTGATGGAGAAGTTAACTTAGCATTTGATGAGAATCTGATATCAAATGAATTCGCAGTTAAGTTGTGTTTGGACTATAAGGTGAAGAAAGGAAAAAAGTTGGTTAAGAAAGAGCTCATTGTTGCTTTAAAAGGAGAGCTCTACTTTGTGAAGTTCATCATAAACCCTGAGGAAGATGATTTTGAGCCTGGAGTAATTTTGGGAAGATCATTCCTGAGACTAGCTCAAGGAGTTGTTGATTTCGGTAACGGGGTGATCACCATTTATCCCGAACCGGATCCATTTGAGGAAGAATCCGAGAAAACAGGAAAGAGCTCAGATGATTAGGATCAATTACTAGATTTCAATTTTGATGATGTGCCAAAGTCTGAAGAAGAACTTCCTCTATTTGTATGCAAGATGGGGAAGAGCAACCATAACAAAAAAAGAGCAATGGAGAACCTTAATCTATTCTATCAAGATATTGGACCGTCCTTGTCAGCTGGGAGACATTTAACTCAAAAAGAGGCCGCAAAAGAGGAATTGGCAATCAGAGTATTCGCCAAAGAATAATGCTCTATTAGAAGAAGAGAAGAGGCCCTGTTAATCGAACCAGACCTATAATGACAAATTAAACAGAAGACATCTCGATAAATCTGGAAAGATAAGGTAGAATTAGATGGGAAGACTGTGAAAGAAGATGAAGAAGCAGTAAAAAGAATTAAAGGTGAAGCATTGAAGGAGAAAGACGATCCTGGTGCATTCATATTTCCTATCAGATTAGAAGGGAAAGTTAACAAAAATGCATTAGGAGATACTGGATCGGACATTAACACCATGCCTTATCGAATATTTGAAACGTTAGGACATTAGCAGATACTCCAATGAATTATTATAGCAATAAAGCGGGTACAAATTCGAGTAAACGGGTATGGGTGCGGGTATGGGTAATCGGGCGGGTATTACTAGAACCCGTCACAAAACCCGTACCCGGGTAATTTTTTTATCAATACCCAAACCCGCATCCAAACCTACAAACCCGCCTTCAAACCTGACCAATCGATTCGAATTTTGGTTTTTCTCGTCAGATTCAAATGCTTTTGCCATCCCTACTCACATGCTGTTTATCTATGTATGTATCACCTATGTTGAAGATGAAAGAAAATTAAAGGAAAAGGATGTGGGTTTTTATTACCTAGAGCAATTGTTTTTTCTAGGTTATGACATACACGAAATTGTAGTGTAGTATACTGATAGGGGTGTTCATCGGCTCAGTTGTCAGGTTGTTTGGTTTATTTCGGTTAATTTTTTTAACTGTAAACCGAACCAAACCGAAAATTGAATTTAAATTCAGTTTGGTTTTCGGATGGACCCGAATAACCCGACTTATACCATTTATATTTTTTCTAAATTTAATTATATAAATTCTAAAGAAATAAAATTATTTTAAGCATAAAAGGTGTTTTTTATATTATGATAAAATTTTAATTGTCTTTATATCCGTGAGAAGGATACACTAGACATTTTTTTTAAAAGTACTCGAAAAATTCAAAAGATCAGGTATGTTGTGCATAAAAATTTTGTAAAGAAAGTTTTTCTAATTTTGAGTTTTTATTCGTTTTTTTAATGCAAAAAAAAAAATTGATGCAAAAAAAATTTTGATGCACATAATTGCATTAAATCGTTTTTTTATGCATCAAAAATTCGTTTTTGTACCCAACTTCTTATGACTTTTTGCATTAAAATTTTATTGCGCATCAAACTAAAACAAGTTAAAAATTTTGTGCATCAAAATTTTGTTCTTTGTGAAATTAAAAAAAACGTATAAAAACTCAAAATAAAAAAAACTTTTTTATGCACCAACATACCCGATCTTGTGGATTTTTTTAGAATTTTTGAGAACTTTTAAAAAAAATATGTCTAGTGTATCCTTCTCACGAATATTTGTCTTTTTATTTAATCTTTACCCTGTTAATATATACTATATAAATATATATATCTATATATATATCTATATATATATTATATATAATATAAATAGTATATATAAAATATAAATATATGCTCCATTCCATTGAGAAAGTCTTTATTTAGAGAAAATTAAGAATCTTCTTTAATCAATTGATTTATTATTTTTTTGATTTGATTCACAAGTAAACATCATTTAATAGTGAATCGAATCTGTAAATCACAATTTTGATTCACAAATCATTGTTAAAATCGAGTTATGATAAAGATTCGCATATCCGAGATGCACCGACTTAAATTAGATGCATCTCTATATTCTTATATGCATTCTAATGCACCATAATGTGTTTTCTAGCTTTTAATTAGATGCATATACGTATATTAGATGCATTTGATTTTTTCTCTTGTTTTTTGTTTTTCTGCATTTGCCAAAATCATGAAAATCAATTTGCACTATCTACGCATCAAATTAACGTTCAAAACTCAAAATGGTGCATCTAAATAAATAAAAATGCATCTAATGCAAGTCGTTGCATCTCAAATGTCTGATTTTAGTCACTTCTCACCACTTCTTATTTTAATTTACTTCTCACTGGATCCCTACTATATATATATATATATATATATATATATATAGGATAAAGATCAAATAAAAAGACAAATATTCGTGAGAAAGATAAAAAGATTTATTTTTTTTAAAAAGTTCTCAAAAAATTCTGAAAAAATTCCACAAGATCGTGTATGTTGGTGCATGAAAAAGTTGTAAAGGAAGTTTTTCTAAAAGTGGATAGTTTTGCCGAAAAAAATTTATTAAAAAAAATGTTTGTGCATTAAATCGGTTTTTTGTGCATCAAAAATTCGTTTTTGTACCCAACTTCTTTTGACTTTTTGCATCAAAATTTTATTGCGCATCAAACTATAACAAGTCGAAAATTTTGTGCATCAAAATTTTTTTGTGCATCAAAATTTCTTTTTTTGCGCATTAAAAAAACGTATAAAAACTCAAAATTAGAAAAACTTCTTTTACAAAAGTTTTATGCACCAACATACCTGATTTAATGGAATTTTTTTGGAATTTTTCAAGAACTTTTTAAAAAAAAGTTTTCTTTTTATCATTCTCACGAATATTTATCTTTTTATTTTAACCTTCCTCTATATATATATATATATATATATATATATATACTTTATTTTCATGTTATGTTAATAATTTTAAGTTTTCTGCTATACTGACTAGTAAAATTGGTTGGGCACTGGGCATATGCCCAATTTCCCTGCCATCTCTAATGTAGCAATTTTGAAGAAAATTGTGTACTAAGCCATGACATTAATAAAAATTGATTTCTGTGCAGCACACAACAGAGTACATAATTAAGAACACAAAGAGCAGCATTATTCAGAAGCCTGTTCTTAGAATCATTCATTAACAATGACCAACATCCAAGTGAGCGGATCAAATTAAATAAACTGAAACTAATAAGTTTTGGTATGTGGAAAAAAAATTACTTCACAGTATATAGCTTACTGTTTTAAGACTGCTAGTAGCAACAAGCATAGATTGAAAAAATCGTCTAGGCAGACAAGCTCCAGATAGAACACTAAGGCCCCAAAACAGACAATCGCTTAATAACAATCCATGAACATGACATCATTCCATTCCAGACTAAGATCCCAACAGTCTCTTTTAAACAATTTTTAATATATGGTTTTCTACACACACATTTTGTTTCCGCTATTAGTAGAGTAGTAGACTAGACATAAAAGCATTGTATTAACGAAAACTAACCTGATATCCATATATATCAGCTGCATTGACCCGGGCACCTTCTTCAAGCAAAAGATCTGCAACCTGAATGGCTCCCCTAACAGCACTCCAGTGCAATGCTGTTTGCAGGAAAGGCCACGGCGTTCTACATCGGCACACGCTGCAAATTTCATTAAAAATTAGTTTATTACCTCATAACTTTCCCGTGCTAAAAAATATGTTTAGATCCTATCAACACACCAATCCAAGAAAACATGACTGTCAAAGATCCTTGTGTATCATTACTTAGTAGCTACCTCTGACCGATTTGCCGGACCTGTATGGAATTGTTTTGCATTCTGTTTGTCCGTGGGATACCTGAGATTTGGTTCAGATGATTTTTAAATGTGACAATTCTGACAACTTTTTTTTGGCTCCTTTATATCCTATATATTTTGATACTGAAAAACTTGACATTGTAGATCAATTCCGTGCAAGGTTTATTATCTTCATCTCGCCTGCATCTTTCGAAAATAGTAAATAAAACACTACTAATGTACGGCATATTGGTTACGTGTACGTATTTGTTCATTATATCATGACTGCAAGTACACGAATTCTACGAAGGCTTTGAATCAATAAGGAGACAAATCCATAGGTCACCAATGTCTTGATTACTTGATTACAATCAATCAACAAATACAATGTCTCCATGCATATATCACACATTCAACATAGCCACTTTATTCCTATACCAAAATTTCTTTCAAATATCCATATACTAGAAGATGAAATACACCTCATTGGCATCTATAAAGCCAATCGCATATCGCTTATAAACCGTGTAATCATTCAATGACTCAATTCTTAACATACAAGTGGTAAGTTAATATCATGGAAATACAGATAGTGAATAAGTGACTCTATAGTATAGCTCACGCCATTTGAAATTAATACTTTGCAAATTTCCATAATGCTTTACCACATTACGCAACTACTGGATGTGCAATGCAGTTAAATTTTGATTATCCTGATCTTTGTAATACCAAGTTTTTAGCGTTCTTAACTTTACTACCTAAATCATGAAATCCACTTTAATTAAAATTAGATAACAAACACTTTTTGCTAGCTTAGATTCTAATCGCATATTCAACTGAGTATAATTCACTGATCATACTAGCAGCAATCGGCAATTAACTTACATCATCAAAATCGATCATATAAATAATAGTATAGCCTCCTATGAAAAAGCCTAATACTTTGCTCTATCCAGTCAACATAAGCTATTTATTACTCTGTAAATATCAATTACTTTCACATGTCCGTCAACACATTTCAAATACCAGAAGGCACCAGCCTTGTTCATCACCTTTTTCCACCCTTGATCTTGATAAACTGCACAAATTCAATGTCGGTATATATCTGTCACACAGTGAATGCACCATTTCGCATTCATTTCAATAAATGGCATATTCTAACATCATGTTCGTATTACCTAGCTGTTCTAATATTAACCAAACTTAAAACTTTGACACTATATAGTAAACATATATTAAAACATACAAAAACCATCACTATAACAATATTGTTCACAACTCTGATTCTCCTACAAACCTTTCAAGTATATTACGATAGATGTATAACAAAAATAAAACCTCCTAGTTTTTATGCGACATAATTATCCGTCACACATTGTAAAAATAGCATTATATCCAACATCCTGTTGAAAAGTTGTCACGACAACTGGTAACAAATATTATCATATCAAAATCTATGATGTAACTAATAGTATAGCTTCTCTAACTAACGAAATAAGTTATTAGTTCGTCCAATTTAGCATACAATTCTTGAAAATTTTCCCTAATCCATTATCACATATCAGAACTCAGAAGCCATGTCCCATGGACTTGATAGCATTGATCTTAACGCAAATACAATGTAAATCCATATGCTGGCACATAGAACATAGCTATTTATCTAGCCAAAATTCTTTAGAGATGGATAATACGCACTATTTTGCAACCTATAATCCAAAAGCTTATAAGCAAAGTTGTTAATACTGGTAACTAATAGTATAGCTGTTCTAACGAACCGAATTATTGTTGAGCTCATCAACTATAACGATACAGAGTATATCCGTCACATATTGAACACAACACTACAGTATATCGTGTGCTCAATTGATGACTAAAAATATCATGAAATTGCTCTAATAATATAGCATCTCCTATTACCACAATCGCCTCTATGATCACTCCACTAAGCATAAATTACCACATACAATACAACAAGCTTATCCTATTAACAATAATTAAAAACTTTGCTCATATCTAGTAAACATAAATTCAAAAACCGGCACTATAATAAAGTATAACGATTACAAACAATGTTTAACAAAATCAAAACCTCGGAGAATATTTGATGACCTAATTATCCGCTTACTAATTAAACATAGAATTACATCACCATCCTGTTAACTAATAGTATAGCTTACTCAAGAATAAGAAATAAACGCTCAGCTAGTCAGTTATAACATAAAACTACATCATCATACAATAGCCGAAACTATAACAAAAACTGATCCGAAGTAATATATCATGCAACTAATATCATGAAAATAGCTTCTGTAATAACGAAATAAACGCTTGATGAGCTCGTCTAGTAATCGTACACTACATCATACTAACAGAATAAGCGAAATTGACACTATGATCAAAAATGATGAAAATTATCACAACCTCGAGAATATACTGAGCCGCAGCGACACGATTGTTCAACGCAGCCCACTGCAACGCGCGATAGCCTAAATCATCAGGTTTATGAACCGAAGCGCCTTCTAATTCAACCAAATTCTTAAGCTTATCTAAATCACCATAGGCAGCTGCTGTGTAGACGTCATTCTTCATACTCTCCTCCGTCACTCCGCCGTCGGTTGCGGCGATCTCTCCGGCGGAGGTTCCGGCGGTGTGATCTGGAGTTTCCTCGATCTCTGATGACATAATGATGATGTTATGATGATGATTTGATTGAGGAAATGAATAGTGATATCAAATTAGGGTTTTTTAATTTTTATAAATCGGTGTTTTTTCTTTATGTTATGAGATGTTAACGACGGCTTTGTTTGGGAAATGGAAGAAGAAGAAGATGACAACAGAAAAATACAACCAGATCTATTTTTATTATAATTAAATATTATAATAGCTTTTTTATTTTTCTAGTGATTACTAACTAAGGACACCTTTGGTTAAAGGATTTCTTCATAATTCTTAAAGATTGGATTAGATTAAATTTCAAATAGTGTTTGGTTGAAATCCGGATGGAATTGGAGGTGTTGGAATCTTAAACATTCCTTATACTAAGGAATGTTTAATTCCTTAGTATAAGGAATGTTTAAACTTTTACTTTTTTTAAACTTTTAATTTTTTTTTAAACTTTTATAACGTAAAGTTTTTTTAAAAAGCAAATCTTTTTTAAAAAAAGTAAATTTTTTTTAAAAAAGTAAAAATAAAATAAAAAAGTAAATTTTTTTATAAAATGTAAAAAAAAATTTAAAAGTAAATTTTTTTTATAAAATGTAATTTTTTTTTTAAAAAGTAAATTTTTTTAAAAAAAGTAAATTTTTTAAAAAAAGTATATTTTTACTTGGTAAATTTAATACTTTATAAAGTAAAAAAAATTATTTTAAAAAAAATTATTTTTTAAAATAACGTAAGAATAAAATTTAAAACAATTTTTTTAATAATGTATGAAACACATGACATATTTTGAATTTTGTAAACCAAACAGAAATCTGACATGGAATTTCATTTCTTTCTCCTAACCAAACACATGACATATTTGGAATTTTTACATTCCAATTCCTTAAGATTCTCAATCTTTGATAAATTCCAATTCCTTGACAAAACATTCTACGAACCAAACGGGCCCTAAAAGGTGTTCGTGCGTTGTTGCGGGTGGCAATTTTTGACACGACATGATAAATAACACGAACTCGACACGAAGTTAAACAGGTTTGGCAACCCGTTTAATAAATGAGTCGTGTTTGGGTTGAGTAAGTATTAAACATGTCAACCCGTGAACCCGTTTAAGTATATAAGCCTATAAAAAATGATATAACTTTGATCTTACTAGACGAATACCCGTGCATGCACGGAAAATCTCTTGCGGCCGATAGTTAACGATATGCAATATTGATAATGTTGTGGCTTTGTACTTGAATGCGAGAAATTCTTAACATAAATGAAATTGCAAACACTCGTAAAATGCAAGAAATTCTTAACTTGTATCAAACAAAAATTCAGTTAAATTGAAAGTGAAAAAATCTACATCATTATGAGGATTAAAATCTTACAATCACACGTGTTACTTGTCGTGTAAAAATTCTTGGTACCGACCATTAGAGGTGTAGACTACTCCTTGATCCTTAAACTTCTTTTTCTGGTTTGGAGATCTAAACATTATGTTTTTGAAACCCGGTTCTAACCAAAGGATTCACTTATTCTAGTCGAAAAAAAAGGTCAAATTAAACCACTTTTTATATTTTCAAAATTCGTTTTACGATAGCGGGGACCTCGTGGTAACCCGCACATAGCGGCGGAAATTTCTTGACAGAGACTCATTTTCGGCGCGATTCCACGGTGGAAGATTTCTAGTGTTTATGTTTCTGTGTATTTTTCTATGCAATTGTGATCCCTATTTATAGGGGATTTACCAAACTCTTTTTTTATTTTTTTTTTTTTTATAGTCATGAAAATTATATGAGTTTAAGGGCCCCCATTGCGTCGATCAATTATTAATTGTGTTCCTATTTGTAGGTTTTAATGATTTTAATTTTTCTAATGTTTCTTTAAAATAAGGTATTTTCAAATTTTCTAGATTTATAATTTCAACATTTGGGTAAATATCCTTTTTATGGAGTATAGTTATAATTGGATTTGAGGAATATATGCATTTTTTTATGTGCGTAATGATCATTGAATTGCGATTGAATTACGATGTATATAATTTAGATTTAAAACTTTCTTCACCGCTTAACCTACTTACTCTAACAGGTTAAAGTCACAAACGGGTTACACGTGTTATGCACGTCTAGGTTAGGGTCGAGTTTCTTGACACGATTAATAAACGGGTTGTGTTTGGGTAGATGTTATTACTACCCAAGAACCGAATAAGTCAACCTACGGAACACGACACGATTGCATCCTGGTTTTGAAACTTTTATTGTTTTTTTTGTTGACTAAACGAATATTTCATTGTTTTTTGAGCAGGTAAAAATGCGTTTAGATATGATAGTCACAATCAAAGTGATAAATATATTTCAGTTATAATAAGAAGAGTTTGTGATGCTATTTTCTAATAGCATTTGACATTTATATTGAAAAAAGCGATGATTAATGGTAAACCGCACATTTACATAAAGTATGCTGAGAAATGAAAGAGGAGATGACGACACATAAATTGCACCAAATTTAGTGCCGCGACATTCTCTCTTTCAATTTTCTAAGCTCCTTTCAGTAGTTTCACGTCTTTTGCTAACTTCCTGCCTAAGGTTCATGTAAGATCAGGTGTCCCTATTGAGTAAAAGCGTTAAACGGAGTTCTCATCGAAGGTTGTCACTTAATAAGTGTTGGTACCTTTGAATGTCATATAAGGTTTATCAAATTAAACTAATCACATTTCATTGCAACAAAGTGAGTTTTAAACAGATATATATGAAGAATATAAATAACAAGTTTAAATCACATAGAGAAGTAACTTTTCAAGTATAGTTCTTATTTGAATCAATAATAATCTATGACACTAATTGCTTGCGGAATTGCATAGGTGATTTGAATGTAATTTGGGGGTTATCTCTTGAACTTACACGCTAACCAAAGTTAAGAGAGTAAGAAAACAAATCTGTTGACCTAAACTGAGCTTTAGCCTTTCACAGTCAGTCCAATTTCAGTTTGTATTGTGAAGATAAATAAAATCTTCAATGTGTTCTCATTAATTGAAGAGGATAGTGTTTACTTTGGGAATACCATTCCTTTTATAGGCCAAAGGGATTAGGGTTTACAAGTTAACCTAGTCGCGTATCATGATTCAATGGGTGGTTGAGATAAAATTTAATGCAGTCGTGATCTAAAGTACCATGTACAGTCTTTTAAGGAATAAGTGGGTTGTACTCTCTATATCCAACTATAAAAGTTGTCATTCCCAAGAGATTGCTTTATTTCTTTTGACATAAAGCAATATTTTTCCCGCCTTGTAAACCTTCTAGAAGTGAAACAAAGTTTCAAACTGGACATCCAATGACATGAAGAAAGTTAATGTTTGGGATTCTTTTACGAAAAATTTCATAAGGAGTTTTGAGATGTCTTTTCACAATGATGGATCTGTTTTGTGTGTAGCATGCAGTGGCTATAGCTTCAGTACAATATTGTTTTGAGAAGGCTGATCCTGAAAGCATTGTTCTTGCAGCTTCTATGAGGGTTCTATTTTTCCTTTCAGCAACACCATTTTGTTAGGTGTGTAGGGAGAGGAAAAGTTTTGAGAAATTCCTTTTTCATCACAGAAGTTAACAAGGATGTTATTCATGAATTCAGTACCATTGTCAGATTAGAGTTGTTTGACTTTGATGTCATTACGATTTTCAACTCTTTTGATGAAGGGCATTATGGTTTCAGGTGCCTTGACTTTTTTTATTTAAGAAGTATACCTAGGTGTACCTTGAGCACTCATCAACAATGACAAGGGTATACTTTTCATGGTTAATGGACCTAGAAGTTACAGGTCCAAATAAATCCATGTGAAGAAGATAAAGACATTTCTTGATAGAAGATGTCTGTTTTGTTTTAAAGCTGGCCCTATGATGCTTTCCCTTTTTACCTAATGAACATGGTTTGACCTTTGAGTAGACAAGTGAGGGAAGACCAACAACAAGATTTTGTTTTGCCAGTTTATTGATTGTTTTGAAGTTTAGATAAGCAAGTCTTTTATGCCAAAGCCAATTGAGATTGTGAGAGGCTTTGGGCCCCCCCGGACCCCCCCCCACTCCACACAGCCCCCCCCCCCCCCCCCCCCCCCCCCCCCCCCCCCCCCCCCCCCCCCCCCCCCCCCTCTCCAAAGAAAACATGATTCTTGTGCAGAAGAGTCATGGCAAGAAGAACATACATCTCTTACTCTTGGGCAATAATTACAACTTCTTTGTTGGAGTTTGTGGGAATAGCGTAAAGGGGGTGTAAACGTTTCTCTTTTTAAATCTTATAACGTTTCGTATTCAAATTGCCGATCAAGCGTGACACATATGTATGAGTGCTACTACATTATAAAACATCAAATCACAATCAATACCATAACCAACACATAAATTACAAGTATAAATATAAAGCAATAAATGCGGGATATAAATGTTAAGAGATAAGTGAAAGATAAAGCAACCCGGACACAAGATGATTTTATTGTGGTTCAGGTCACGATAGAACCTCTTCGCCCTAACTCCACTCCACGAGTTCCCAACTCGAGTGTTACTTAATAGTAACAAGACTCTACTATGGAGGAGAAATCCATACACAACTTTCGCTTATATAAATTTCCAGACACTAAGCCTAGATCGTCGAGTTCTATTCTAGTTTGACCTATCTATTCACGACTACACAACTTCTTCACTACTTTCACGTCTTCACTTCTCTACTTCCATACTAATTACACATATTTTTCATCGCATTTGTATTATTCACCACTCTCTAATTCACTTCTCGAATTCATATACCCTTACATAAATCTGTTCTATAACTCACTTCATAAGCTTCCTTCGTACTAGTCACTACTTTTGTGTCTCTACCGATCTATATATTCTGCAGTGATCACCACGGATTAATCAACCTTTACACCACCATGTTCAACATGATCAAGCTATTACAAAAGTTTGGTAATACATGGACTCGATCTTTTACATTGTGAATGTAAGACATTGATCACGAATGCACTAACTACCCCATAAATTCGTATCATTAATGATAACAAGGTTTTCTCTTGCACTTGAATGGATGGATGATTGATATCACATTTCTAAATAAACTTATTATTTAAGTTAAGTGATCAAAGGAAATGGTTTGAAAGAAGGTTTTTTATCAGAGAAAACTGTGTGCAAAAAGGTGAGAAAATTTGTGGAAACAGTCCACTATTTATAAGAAAAAATATTAATTTTTTATTTGGGCGATCCCCTTAATTATACAAGCCCCCCCTCCCCCCCCCCCCAGGCCGGTCCCTTATATTTTATGACGGTCCCCTTAATTAATTAAGAGGGCCGCCTATTTTTCAAACGCTCTCTTTTTGTCCTTTTGTGGGAAAGGTTTTTCCGGAACTTTCTAGCCGTTTTTTGGGTTAGAATATTTGAATTCAAAATATTTTTTTGAATAAAACATTTTCTCTATAAATACAAAAAATGTTTTGTATATGTTTTTTAAAAATGTTTGTCCACCATTTTATAAAAGAATGTAAGGTTTGGAAAATAAAAAATTTCTTTGATCCATTCAAATACAACAATTAATGTTTGTTCTGTTATATACCTTTAGTGATTTACGTGGGTGCGAACTTAAATTTGTTGTTGGAAGAAAAAATGAGAAGTCGAAGATGTGACGTATAAATTGTTGATTTATGATTACCGAGTAACGTAAGCACTTTAGTTTATGTGTTATAAGTTACATGTTTGTTAATCACAACAACATGATGAGGAATGTATAGATTAAATATCGTTATGTAATATTATCTACAACAATCTCCCTCTTTTTGATGATGACAAAAAAATGTAAACTATAAATCATAGTAAAATGTATAAGTTACTTGTTTACACTTTTTCTCCCCCTTTTGTCGAAATAAAAAGGTGGACTCCTAGAGAGACTTTTACTACCACTTCGCTCTTCAATCAAAGGCGAGTTTGCAATCATCCTAGTGAAGTCTTTATTTCTTTCAATCTCCCTTTTAAACAATGACATCCTTGAAGATAACTCAAGGCGTATCTAATGGTATCAAATTAGTCGCAAATCTTAACCTACATCAATGTTCGTTTCGTGCATATATATATATATGATTTTATTTATTTAGGTGATGAAATAAGAATATTCAAAAATGTGTAGATGTCTTAAAAGGTTGCAACGTAATGGCTTCGGACTTTGCAAAATGCCTTCACCCTTTAGTGTACTGCTCCCCCTTTGATTAAGGCACCAATAAATCGATTAATACAGAAAAGTGCTAGAAACAAAGTTAGTAGAAAATGCGCACACAACACACACAAAAACACACACACCACACCAAACACACACCACACACATATTATATATTTATATACTATTATATATATATATTGTATATATATATATATATATTATATATATATAATATATATATATCCTATATATATATATAATGTTGATGATTTATAGGTAAGACATTTAGTGGTGCAATCAAATCATGTATGTTTTAGGTATTTTGCATCTAAAGTGTGGCCCACTAAAGACAAACAACCTATATAAAGAAAAATGATGAATGCCTTAAAGGACATGGAAATGTTTTGGAACCAATGACTAAAAAACGATTCGACTTACACATGCTTAAGGACTAAGACCTTGACCAAAAGTCTTATTATGTGAGTGACATCCTTCTAAGATTGTCATATGGTAAGAATTATTAACGTCTGATGATTGTGGGTTTGAAATAGAATAAGTGTTGGATTGAGAGATTTACCTAAATTTCCATCTAGGTTTCTTTTTTAGAATTTATGTATGCTTTTCATGTTTGAGGTGTTTAAGGATAAACATTATCGTAAGACTTTAGGTCGAACTAAATGTTGATGATAAGGATGATTGGTTGAGGAAACATAAACGAAGAAGGATGAGCGTGAATGGAAAGGGAAGGTGTTGACTATAGGTTTGTTGGGTGTTTTTTTGGTTGTTAATGTTGATGAACAAAGGTGAAAATATGAAAATGGTGGAAGAAAAGTGAAAGACACGACATTGTGATGACTCAACAACACTTAAAGGTTGAATATCTTCTTTGTGTTCTTCACTTTCTCAAAAGTGGAAATGAACAAATGAAAGACACGACATTGTGATGACTCAACAACACTTGAAGGTTGAATATCTTCTTTGTGTTCTTCACTTGCTCAAAAGCGGAAATGAACAAATGAAAGACACGATATTGTGATGACTCAATAACACTTTGAAGATTGAATATCTTCTTTGTGTTCTTCACTTGTTAAACAATGGAAATGATTGGATGAGACGCATTTCATTACGAAATTCACTTGACTTTTAACAACATAGGCACACATGCTTATGAGTGTTGGGATATGAGGATGAGACGCATTTCATTACAAAATTCACTTGACTTTTGACAACATAGGCACACATGCTTATGAGTGTCGGGATATTAAGATGAGACACGTTTTATTACGAAATTCACTTGTGGGGAATGGTTACATGGTGAATCTTCTTGTGAAGATGACTAGGTGGATGACTCGAGGTTGATAGTAGTAAGGATGACTCGGTTTTTCATTTCACTTTGGTGATTTGGGGATGTACTAGAACTAGTGATCACTAACAAGAGTGAATAATAGTTATGAGGTTTGAGTGTATGGTAGAAGTGTATCTTGTGGTTCTTGTGAATATGAATCACCTATGTGGTTCTTGAGAGTGTTTGGTTAAAGGCATATATGTGAAGATGAGTGTTTTATTCATCCTTTCTAATTGTGATCATCCGGACTTAAATTGTGGAATAAAATAGTTTAGGTGAAGAGAAATAACGACGGAAGCGTTGAGCTTGACAATGTCATGTCGGATGGCGGTTAGCATACGATGATCTTAAAATGTGAAGTTTTTTGTGGCTCTTATCGTGTAATTGACGAATGTTCATAGAACAACATCTCACAACGGGTACGATGGTTGTATTATAGGTGGTAGCGGAAATGTGGACGGAACGATTTAACATCTATATATTTACCTTGGGAGTGTCAAAGGTTTTTGTGAAACGACTTAGACATGAACAATGAGTGACATTTTAATTTGCATTTCACGAATTAAAAATACTTAAACATTTTGGATGAAATAATTAAGTTGTCGAGATTTATCAGAATGTATTAATGTACACAAGGACTAGTAATTAAGAATGACATGTTTATGAGATTTGTTTCATACATTTCCTTAGACCTAGATTTAAAAAGGTTCCCGTTTGTGTGGTTTAGTGAGGATGTCGGCGTTGTTGTCTTCTCGACAAAATATTTTTCGATGAAAATATTCTCTTTTTAGCATTGTCGCGAAGGAACATGATGAAAATTATGCATGAGTTTTCTATCCTAAGATCATGGATAATGTTAAATCCTCCATTGTGTATAAGGTGTGCATGAAGATAACCCTCGTGACATCTAAGGGGAAATGGAAAAGGACTAATCGACGTTAAAAGTACTTAGTCTTAAGGTGTTTATTTAAAGATGCTTCGAAATTAACTTTATGTAGAAACTCGTAAGACCTTTGTCACGCGAAGGTTGGTGTAAGCTTTTAGCTTTAGAAAGAGCATTTTAACATGTGTTGTTAAAAGGATTGAATATGAACTTTCGGATACGACCTTTAACGTTTACGTTCGCAAGTTAAAGATACTTGAACATTTCGGATGAAATATTTAAGTTGTCAAACCTACTTGGAGGAGTGTTAGACATGTTAGCATTTAGAATTTAGGAGCATGTGTCATTTAGATAAACTAAGAAATATTTTATCTAAATTGCTGCCTTTATAGTGGACATGCATTTAATATCTAAGCAATTAAACATTAAGCATCAAGATCACGAAGACATATAATTACATTACATGTGAACAAGTAATCATCTTGAAACATTAAAGCACATATGTGAGGTGCATTGTGTCTAGATTGACTAAGGAAAAGCCTAATTTCTACGTGCTTAGTGTGTACTCCTAATGATATACAAAGTCTATCGATGTAGACTATCATTAGGCATATTTAGGAAGAGCCATTTAATCAAATTAGAGAATGAATATGAGACTATCACTAATGGTGACTCATCAGGCTAAACCCTGATCCTCTTTTAAGGGTTATACACCGAATGTACATACTTCTCTCTTAGAAGCAATTCAACGCTTAGGTCAAATTGGATTTCTAGTGCAAATTGATTCTCCAATAGTTCATTTTTTGTTGATAAAATAGAGTTTTATATTTGCCTAATGAAGTGTAAAAAAGATAGTATTTGTATTATCTTTTCATAGAGGGCCTTAACATGACTCATACTTACATACAATGATATTCCGGTTTTGCATAATCCTAATAAAGATGTGTAGATAAGCGTAAGCAAGATGTTTTAATCTTTTGTTCAAGATCGATAGGTTGTTTGGTTTCGATTACATATTGCTTGATTTAATGGAAGTCTTTATACTTAGTCTTCATATATGGTAGTTGTCACATTGTGATTTTTATACGCGTGTGGTTTTGCAAAAGCAGAGAGATTGTGTCTATTTGTGACTGTGTTCAATATGTTTTATCTAAGAGGTTTTAAGAATTCTCCACTTAATGTCATGTGAATTGAATTCTCATCAATATTATTTATCTTAATTGAGTTTGTGATTCTATACTGATTAAATGATTGAAAGAGGACATATTTTAATTTTTTTAAACAATATGTTTTTAGTAATATTATTTATTCTTATCAATAAATGTATTTTTACTTGTTTGTGCATTGATACATATTTTGATAAGTTATTTTTCAATTCTAATAACTTATATTTTTTAAATTATATGTAGCGTATTTTCTTGTAACACAACCATTTATGCTACGAAGAAAATAAGATGCATATGATATATAATGATCCTTTTGATATCGTGTTATATGATAAGTCCATTATATTTCTTTAAACATAATGTTTCTCATACATCGGTTATCCTTAGGTGAATAAACAAGAATATTATTTTTATTTTTAGAATTTTAGTTTTAAAGTGGAATTTTAGCTTATTGAGTTGTGCTTTTATGTTGTATGAGCAAAGTTTACATATATTGTTAGTTTGCTCGTGTTTGGTTTTTCGGAAATGACACATTTACCAATTGCATTGCAATGTAAATTGCTTGAATATTTCAGGACGAAACATCAAAATCATCAATCTTACTTTATTGTGTATTTTATGTGTATTAAATCATGTATGTATAATATTTGGAACACAGGTCATTGGCAAGAGACTTAATATTGAATCATCAACATAAGTGTGAGTTTGATCCGATGCATAGTCTTTTTCATCTAGAAAAGGATGTAATCATTTTCATATCAATAAAGTGTGATTGAGTATGTAGATCAATGATGTTATCTTTTTGTTTGCTTTTGATATAATCTTGAAACTAAACAAATAAGAATCCGATTTTTCTTGTCCATACTACGTAAACTTGTCAATTTGATTCATTAAAGATATTTCATAATTTGTATAATGAATTGATATATTCTCAAAATCTTTCGTTGACCTTCTCGAAAAATCATTTAAAAAAAATAATTAAATATTATTTTAAATAGTGTGTTCCATTAATCCCAAGATTAGTTGTAAGGTGAGGTTGATGAATAATGATAAGTTAATATCATATTTCAAGATTGTCGTAAATTTTACTTGTGCGATACTATTTGTTGTTATGTATACTATGCATAGTTTTTGATATTTTATGAGTATATAAATGAGTTTTCTAACATATTTTTATTTAAACACACTTCTTTTCGTAAAATTACTATTATATATATATTATAATATATGTATTATATATATATATTATATATATATATATATATATATATATATTAATATATATATATATATAGTATTTTACAAATGAGTGTGTCTATATTAAAAATTATTAGAAACTCAAGTTATATTTTCATAAAATGTCAAAAAACTATGAATAGTAATACAATAACATAACAACAAATAGTATCGCACAAGTAAAATTTACGACAATCTTGAAATATGATATTAACTTATTATTATTCATCAACCTCACCTTACAACTAATCTTGGGATTAATGGAACACACTATTTAAATATTTATTTATTTTTTTAATGAGTGTTCGTGTGGGACAAGATAGATTTTGAGAATATTTCAATTCATTATTCAAAGTATGATTGATTATCTTATTGAATATCATGAATGTTTTCGTGTTGGACATGAAATCGGATTCTTATTTGTTTAGTTTCAAGATTTTATCAAAACATAACATAAAGAAGATATCATCTTTTATCTACATAACTAATCACACTTGGATTGATATGAAAATAATTTACATCCTTTCTCTAGGTGATAAGAATTATGCATCGGATCATAACTAACACTTGTGTTGTTGATGGTCATATTATGTCTCTTGTCCAATGACTTGTGTTCCAATATTATTATACTAATATGTTTCATATACATGCAATAAAATACACAATAAAGTAAGTAAGATTGATTGATTTTTGATGTTTCGTCTGAAATATTCAAGCAATTTACATTCCCATGCAATTGGGTTAATGTGTCATTTCCGAAAAACCAATCACTCGAGCAAAAAAAACTATCAATATTATGTACAAACTTTGCTTCATCAACATAAATAGCACTCAACTCAATAGCTTAAAATTAACTTTTAACTAAAATTCTAAAATAAATATAATATTCTTGTTTATTCACATAGGATAACTTGATGTTTAGTGAAAACTTTTGTTTAAGATTTTATGGACTTATCATATTAAACGATTCCATAAAGGATAATATATTCATATGCATTTATTTCCTTCGTAGCATAAATGGTGTGTTACAAGAAAATAAGCTACATATAAATTTGAAAATATAAGTTATTAAAATTGAAAAATAACCTATCTACATTATGTATCTAAATGCAATATAAAACGTAGTAAAAATACATTTATTGATAAGAATAATAATTTTAGAAAAGCATATTTGTTTAAAAAAATAAAATATGTCTCTTTTCAATCATTTATCATTAAAGAATCACAAACTCAATTAAGATAAATAATATTGATGAGATTCATTTCACATGACATGAAGTGGAGAATTCTTAAAACACTCTCAATATAACATATTTGTCATTGTCACAAATAAACACATCTCTTGCTTTTGGAAATACCAAACGCTTTAAATAATCCACATGGGACAACTACATCACTATATGAGGACTAAGTATAGACTTCCATTATAATCAAGCTATATGTTATCGAAACCACAAACAAACTAGCGATCTTGAACATAAGATTAAAATCATCTGCTTACGCTTATCTACCACTTCTTTGATTAGGAGTATGGCCAAACAGGAATTATTGTATGTTAGTAGGTCATGTTAGGCCCTATACTGAAAAGATTAATACATATTCTATCTTTTATACATTCATTAGGCAGTATATAAGAACTCTATTTTATATAACCATAGCATGGATTTTGGTGAATCTATTGCACTAGAAATTCAATTTGACATAACGGTTGATTGACTTCTAAGAGTGAAGTTGTGTTCGGTGTATAACCCGTAAAAATGGTCATGGATTACCTGAATGAGCCAACCACTAGTGATAGTCTCTTTTCATTCTCATTTGAGTAAATGGCATTCTTATTAAATTGCATAATGTTAGTTACATCGTAGACTTTTGTATTATCATTTGGGTACTCACTAAAGCACGTAGAAAATTAGGCTTTTCCTTAGTCTAATCTAGACACAATGCACCTCAACAAATGTGCTTTAATGTTTCATGATGATTAATTGTTTAACATGTAATGTTATTTATGTCTTCGTGATCTTGATGTTAATGTTTACTTGCTTATATATTTATTAATTGCATGGTCCACTATAATGGCCAATAGAATTTTAGATTATACTATTTTTTGGTATCTAATTGATACACTCTGCTCCTAAATTCGAAATGCTAACATGTTTAACCTCTCCAAGTTGGTTGGACAACTTATATATTTCATTCGAAACTTAAATATTAAAAGTATAACATGTAAAAATCCGTTCATGTATCTTTTACTTGCGTAACGTAATACAGTTAAAGGTCGTATCACGAAGCTTCATATTCATCATTTCTAAAACAAATGTTTAATATGCTCTTTCTAACAGCTAAAAGCTTACAACCACATTTCGAGTGGCAAAGGTCTGTCGAGTTTTCTACATTAGTGATTCGTTGCATCTTTAATATAAACCTTATGACTAAGTACTTTCACGTCATGTTAGTTCTTTTCCATTTCCCTTAGGATGTCACGATGGTTTACTAGTCATGCTCCACCTTATACACCATGAGGATTGTACTTATCCATATGATTTAGCGATAGAAAACTCATCTTTATTTTGTCATCATTTCCTTCGCGACAATGTCTAAAAGGAAATGTATTCATCAAAAAAGTTTTGTCGGAAGGACAACATCGCCGACAATCCTCACTATAAGGCATCCTCACCAAACCACTCAAACGTGAACCGTTTAATTTTTTTTGTCTAGGTCTAGGAATGATGAAACAAATCTCATAAACGTGTCATTCTCATTTTAATAGTCTTGTTACTATTAAATACATTCCGATAAATCTCGACAACTTAATCATTTCATCCGAAATGTTTAAGCATTTTTAATTCGCGAAATGCAAATTAAAATGTCACTTATTGTTCATGTCTAAGTCGTTTCACAAAAACCTTAATCATGCCTCTATTATTATATAGATGGTTAATATCTTCCGTCCACATTTCCGTTACCACCTTTAAGACAACCCCGTACCTCGTTGTGTGATTGTTCTACGAACAATCGCAATATTCGAGAAGAGCTACATAACTTCGCGGATGAAGTTCATCGTATGCTAACCGTCATCCATCATGAAATTGTCAAGCTCATCGCTTCCGTCGTTATTTCTCTTCATTTATTCTTTTTATTCCACAACTTATGTCCGGATGAGCACGAATTAAAAGGGAAGGGAAAACACACATCTTCACATATATCCTTTAACCAAACACTCTCAAGAACTCACATAGGTGATTCTTATTCACTAGAAACCACAAGATACACTTCTACCATACACTCAAACCTCATAACTATTATTCACTCTTGTTAGTGATCATTAGTTCTAGTACATCCCCAAATCACCAAAGTGAAATGAAAAACCGAGACATCCTTACTACTATCAACCTCGAGTCATCCACCTTGTCATCTTCACAAGAAGATTCACCATGTAACCATTCCCCACAAGTGAATTTCGTAATGAAATGTGTCTCATCTTCATATCCCGACACTCATAAGCATGTGTGCCTATGTTGTCAAAAGTCAAGTGAATTTCGTAATGAAATGCGTCTCATCCAATCATTTCCACTTTTTAACAAGTGAAGAACACAAAGAAGATATTCAATCTTCAAAGTGTTGTTGAGTCATCACAATATCGTGTCTTTCATTTGTTCATTTCTGTTTTTTTGGCAAGTGAAGAACACAAAAATGATATTCAACCTTCAAGTGTTGTTGAGTCATCACAATGTTCCACCATTTTTACATTTTCACCTTTGTTCATCAACATTAACAACCATCTACTAACATTCTCACCAATGACATCTCCTCATCACAATCATCATCATCACAATCATCCTCACCAATGACATCCTCTAACAAACCCACATCCAAACCATCAAGGGTAGCCAAAATGAGTGTGAAACCCATTTGGAGGAAGAAACTAAACCCTTGTAACACTTCTAATGAGCTCAATGTAAATTCATCTACACTAATGCCAAAACTACTCACTTCTCATCATGAACCATCCTAAGAAAATAATCACCCCAATCAAGAATTACCAAATCATTACATTAAGGACACTCTCACATCACCATAAGTTGCCTCGCATCCTCCATTTCCTATCTCACCCATCAATTCACATGTTACTCACACTCAATCTCCACCTCAAAGTGACAACCAAACTCAACACACACCACCCCCATCTCCAAGTAGAGAAAGCCTAGTTGATGACATTAATCAACTACAAGACATATCAAACCTCTTAGCCATGCATCTCTCCCAACAACAAAACAACATTCTCTCATCACCTTACTCTCCAAACCTACCAAACACCCAACAAACATATAGTCAACACCTTCCCTTTCCATTCACGCTCATCCTTCTTTATTTATGTTTCCTCAACAAATCATCCTTATCATCAACATTTAGTTCGACCTAGAGTCTTACGATAATGTTTATCCTTAAACACCCCAAACATGAAAAGCATACATAATGCTTAACAAAGAAACCTTGAGGATTAAGGAATCTCTCAATAAAACCATTAGTCTATTTAAATCCACATCATTATCTTGGTTAGATGATGATACCATAAGGAACGTGTTGATTGAGTCTTAGCCCTTAAGTATGTGTCGGTCGAATCTTATCATTTGTTCCTAAACATTTCCATGTTTTAAGCATTCATCATTTTTTCACGTTGTTGTCTTTAGTGCCACACTTTAGAGTGCATATACCTAAAAAATACATGATTTGTTCCTCACAAAGTGTCTTGCATATATATCTATCATCATCATTATATATATGTGCATTTTTCTACTAACTTTGTTTTGTAGCACTTTTTCGTTACTCGATTTCTTGGTGCCCCAATCAAGGGGGAGCATACACCAAGGGGGAGCATTTGCAAATGTCCAAGCCATTACGTTTGCAACCGTTTAAGACATCTACACATTTTTTGATATGTGTTTTTCATCCCTATATATATTTTTTGTTGCACGAAACTAACCATTGATGTAGGTTAAGAGTTTGCAACTAATTTGATCCATGGATCCGCTTAAGTCAATAGTCAAGGGATGTCATTGGTTAAAAGGGATTGATAGAATCAAGACTTCACTTAGGATGATGCAAGCTCGCCTCTTTGATTGAAGAGTTGAAGTGTAGTTAAAGTCTCGTCTAGGAGTCCACCTTTTTGTTTCGACAAAAGGGGGAGAAGAAGTGTAAACAAGTAACTTATACATTTTACTATGAGTTATAGTTTACATATTTTGTCATCATCAAAAAGGGGGAGATTGTTGGTAGAAATATTACATTACGATATTTAATCTATACATTCTCTTCATGTTTTGGTGATGACAAACATGTAACTTATAACACATAACGTAAAGTGCTTAAGTTACTCGTAATCACAAATCATCAATTCATACGTCAACATCTTTCGACGTCTCATGTTTTCTTCAACAACAAATTTAAGTTCGCACCCGACGTAAATCACTAAAGGTATGAACAAACAAACTTTAATTTGTTGAATGATCAAAGAAATTTTTTATTTTTCCAAACCTTACATTTTTTTATAAAATGGGACAAACATTTTTAAAAAACATATACAAAACATTTTTGTATTTATAAGAAATGTTTTATTCAAAATAAACATTTTGAATTCAAATTTTCTACCCAAAAACGGCTAGAAAGTTCCAGAAAAACCTTCCCCACAAAAAGACAAAAAGGAAGCGTATGAAAAATAGGCGGCCCCATTAATTAGTTAAAGGGACCGGCCATAATTAAGGGGACCGCCCTTGTATAATTAAGGGGACCGCCCAAATAAAAAATTAATATTTTTCCCTATAAATAGTGGACTGTTTCCATAGATTTTCTCACCTCTTTGCACATAGTTTTTCTCAGATCTAAACTCTTCTTTCAAACCTTTTTCTTTGATCACTTAACTTGTAATAAGTTTTTTTAAATGTGATCCAATCATCCATCCATTCAAGTTCAAGAGAAGAACTCTCGCTATCATCAAGATGTGAAGTTATGTAGTTTAGTTAGTGCATTCGTGACATGTCTTACATTCATAATGTATAAATCGAGTCCATGTATTCCAAACTTGTGTAATAGTTAGATCATGGTGATCATAAGAAGGTATGTTAGGTCATGATGATCTTGGTAGTGTCTTGGTGATGTAAAGTTGTGAAGTGTAGGGAAGATGTGAAGTGTAGTGAAGTTGTGAAGTGTAGGGAAGTTGTGAAGTGAAGTTGTGAAGTTGTGAAGTGAAGAAGTTGTGTAGTTGTGAAGTTGTGTTGTGAAGTCGTGTAAGTAGTGAAGAAGTTGTGAAGTCGTGATAGATTGGTTCTAGCTAAGATTAGAACTCGACATCTAGCTTAGTGTCGGAAATTGATATAAGCAACGTTGTGTACGGTTTTCTCCGCCTAAAGGGAGCTTGTTGACTAGTAAAGATAACTCTCGAGTTTGGTGCTCGGGGAGTAGAGTAGGGCGAAGAGGTGCTTCGTGACCGAACCACTATTAAATCATCGTGTCCGGTTTGCATTTCCTTTTACTTATCTCTTTACATTTATACTTGCATTTATCGCTCTATATTTATATTTATAATTGTGTGTTGTGTTGCTTATATAGTTTTGATTGTGTTTATGTCATGGATTGATGTGAATATGTATTGTTGGTATAGAATTTATATGAACACTCTTCGTATTATATCACGCTTGATAGGTGATTTGATACAAAACATTTTTAAGATTTTAAAAGGAAAACGTATTCACCCCTGATTCGTCAGAATCTATATATACGTAATAATAAAATATATTATTATGATAGAAAATTACCAAACTACCCTTGAGGACAAAGGTAAAAAGGAAAATATTCACAAATATATATATAATATAATACGTATATAAACCGGGAAGTATGATTCCCGGGTCGTTTATCCGCCAACGACTTGTGAAATTAAAACCACGTTTGATGTTCGGACAATGATTTGAATAGGAAACAAGGGTTGGATTGATTATCTACTTTTAAAAATTAAAATTAACAAACTCTAACAATTAAGCATGAAGACAAATAACGGGAAATCAAAATTTAACTAAAAACGCAAAACGGGACCACTAAACGGAGGTCAAAAACCCTAAATTACTAAAAATAAACCTAACTTGAATTTTTCTTTTTAAATGGACTTTATTTGACTAAAAAGTAAGTTTAAAGAAAACTAGAACAAAAACGGAGTTAAATTGATCGTTAAAACACGAAAAACGAGAACGAGAACTAATCCCTTTCTTTAAAAAAATAAAATTTTGAAATTTAGACCCTACGAAAGCCAAACTAATTTTCTTATGAACTTTATGATTAAAGAAAATTTTCTAAAAAAGATTTATATTTTTTTGATTATTTTTCTATTTTTTATGATTTTTTAAAAGTTTTTAATGAAAATAAATGTTTAAAAATACTAAACGAACTCTAAAAATTCTAGAAAAATTACAGAAAATAGCTTATACTAATTAAAACCTAGGAAAAATAAGCTTATAATCACAGCTTATCAAATAAGGAACAGCTAATAAGGCTAAAATTGATATAAAAGATAAAGTGTGCAAGAGTCTTATGAAAAAGACCCAAGGGCGCAATGGTAGTGTGTGTGTTATAAAGGTTGAGAGTGTTGAGGTCGGGGGTTCGAGTCTTGCTCACCCCCGACTTCCACTTTCCCCTTTTTTTTCAAAAACTCAAAGAACAAAAGTTGTAGATAAGCTGAAAATAAGCATTTTTACTAAAAACAACTTTTTGTGAAAAGCCCTAAATAAGCTGTTAAACAGCTTATAATACGACAGAAAGTACTAAGCTACTTTTTTTTAAAGAATTTTAGAAGTCTAAAAAGCTAACTAAAAACTATACTAATGATATTATAAGCTGCTATTACTAAAACTAACCTAATGAGTTTAAAAAGAAAGAAATAAGCAAAAAGGTCATAAGCTATAAGCTGAAACTTTAAACTAAGCACTTATTGAACTCTTTAAACCAAACAGTCCCTTAAGCACTTTTGAGCTTAATTTTAAGCTCTCAAATAAGCATCTTAGTAACTGCAACTTGACTTTTCTGAAAGAATAGCTTAAATGCTATAAGAAAATGCTTTTTAAAAGAGTTAAAAGCAAAAAGAGCTTATTAGAAAAAGCTTGTGAAATAGGTTGTTACAGGAAGTGGGCTTTTGAAAACTAAAAAGCTAGATTTCACTTATTTGCTTGCACACAATTCAATTTAAGACCATTTTCATTAATTCCAATTGTTTTGAAAAGCTTATGATATATAGAAGCTAATTTTAATAAGCTACCTTAATTGAAAACACTTTAAAACCTCTAAATCTATTGATTAACTCAGCAAACTAAGAAACAAACTCTAAAAGCT
>BQNB010046520.1:4365-20152 GCA_026074375.1 Tanacetum coccineum
ACAAATAAACTCATATAAGAAAAAAAACAAAGTATTAAACATGAGACCGAAAAAATAAACCAGCAAAAAAAAAAAAAATTAACGCTCCGCAGCATCGCGCGGGCAATCACGCTTGTTTTATGTCTATATCTTTTTCAATATTTGGAAATTAGTTACCCCGCATAAGAAAGTGTAAAAAGAAATTGTTATATTTGTTAATATCTTTTTCTATTCTATGTTTGTCAAAACCGAAATTGAACCGAAATTTTTCGGTTTTTGAAAATGTAAAAACTAAATCATCAGTTTCTAGTTTAGGTCGGTTTTTTGGGTTCGGTTTTCGATTCAGTTTCGATTTTCCGGTTATTTTTGCTCACCCCTGTTGTTTACACCATGTTGTCCGGTTTTTTTATTAAAGAAAAATAAAAAATTGCAAATAAAGATTTTCAGCTTAATATTTTGAGAAAACATTTTATTTTCAAAATCAATTAAATTACTTTTATTTTTCATTCCTTTTTTTTCTTTCTTAAATAAAACTCAAGAACACAACATTTTTTGTTTCGCTTCGTTTTCTTTACACCTAGTACTACATTTCGTCTCGTTTTTAAAGTAAGTAAAGCATGTGTTCATATAGTTGTCAATTTATGTCTAAGATTACTCATTTATTATAATCTGATTCAAATACGCACTAAACTGATTCAACGAAAGGTTAAGTTTGATTACCAATTCAAATTAACTTGAATAAACAACGCGTGACCTGTTGACACACAATATAACAGGATTTAATACCTAATCATAATTCCAACCAAGCTTAGAACTAGTCCACTAACACTTTTTTACATTATCAATAACTCTACACTAAAACACTAGAATTATATCAAATTTCACAACTAACTAGAAATTCGCTACTAACTTCTAAACTCACTATTGTTAACAGCTAGTCAGCTATAAAAAGCAGAAATAACAACCTGTTGGCGCGCAATGTAATAGGCTTTAATACCTAATCATACTTCCAACCAAGCTTTTAGACTAGTCACCAACACTTGTTTACATAATCAATAACTCTACGCTAAAACACTAGAAATATATCAAATTTCAATAATATCACAGAGTAATAGGCTTTACTTAATGTCTAAGATTAGTCATTAACAATAAGCCGCTTAAAATAAGCACTAAACTGATGCAACGAAAGCTTAAGTTCGATTACTAATTCAATATAACTTCAATTAACAACACGCTAAAAAACAACCTGTTGACGTGCAATGTAATCGGCTTCAATACCTAATCATACTTCCAACTGAGCTTAAAACTAGTTCACTAACGCTTGATTACATATAATTAATCTACGCTAAACGCCACAATTATATCAGAATTTTCATTCTAACAACGAATTTGATACAAACTTCTAGACTTACTTCGACTAACAGCTATAGAAAGCACTCAAAGCAGAAATAACAACCTGTTGTCGCGCAATGTAATAGGCTTTAATTAATGTCTTAGATTACTCATTTGCAATAAGCTGATTCAAATAAGCACTAAACTGATGCAACGGAAGCCGATCACTAATTCAAAATAACTTAAATTAACAACGCACTAAAAAACAACCTGTTGACGTGCAATGTAACAAGTTTTAATACCTAATTATACTTCCGACAGAGCTTAAGACTAGTTCACTAACGCTTGTTTACATAATCAATCACTCTACGCTAAAACACCACAATTATATCAACTTCCAATACAAACTTGTAAACTTACTACAGTTAACAGGTATAAAAAGCAGAAATAACCACCTAAATCAACAATGTTGTCGTTTCTGCTTTTTTAACAACAACCGAGCTTAAACTATTTCACTAACGCTTGTTTATACGATCAATAACTCTACGCTAAAACGCCACAATTACATCGAATTTCAATACTACCGACGATTTCGATACTAACATTGCAGAAATGAACAGCCTAAATCAACAATGTTTAAAACTAGATTATTGCACACTAAACAAACTTCAAACTATAGAACAACAACAACTGAGCTTAAAACTAGTTCGCTAAAACTACGCCAAACACAAGAATTATATTGAATTTCAATACCAACAGCAAGTAAGATACAAACATTACTAGCAATTACACACAAAAAATCAACAACCTATTGACGCGCAATGTAGTAGGCTTAAGATTATTCATTTACAATAAGCCGATTCAAATAAGCACTAAACTGACGCAACGAAAGCTATGATTAATCCGCTAAAGCTTAAGTACGATTAACAACACGCGCTAAAAAGATAACCTGTTGAATTCCTAATCATACATCCAACCGAGCTTAAGATTAACGCTTATTTAAATAATCAATAAATCTAGGCTAACAACGAATTCGATATACAAAAAGCAGAAACAACAACCTGTTGACGCGCAATGTAATCAGCTTTCATAGAAAAATTGAACAACCTAAAGCAACGATGTTTCTTTAGGTTGTTCCTTTCTTCTATTAAATCCGATTACATTGTGCGTCAATCCTGCTACCGAGCTTAAAACTAGTTCGCCAAAACTATGCCAAACGCCAGAATTATATCTAATTTCAATGTAATCAGGTTGCGCAATGTAATAGGCTTTAATTAATGTTTACGATTACTCATTTACAATAAGCTGATCCAAATAAGCACTAAACTGATGCAACAAATTAAGTTGGATTACTAATTCAAAACAAATTCAATTAACAGTGCGCGCAGAATAACGACCTGTTGACGCGCAATGTAGTCTTGTTTAATAGAAGAAATGGAGAGCAAAAGCTCGGGGAGCGGTAACAGCTTCGCAACCTCGCGAACCGCAGACTCTTTCGCTTCGATTCCTAAATCTTCAACCATCATCTTTCACCTAAACACAAATTCATAACAGAATTCACACACTGTTTTATATAAAGTAACTAATATAATAAAAAATAGATCACAATAAACAGATCATCATGTAATTAAAGTTTGTTAGATCTAATCAACTATGCGAATTGATTTATGATGAGCTTACTTTTTGTATATCAACGGTTACAGGTAGCCGTGGTTGTTCAGATTCCGGTGAAGACGGCGGTGGTGGTGAAGGATTCCGGCGTGTACGGTGGTGAAAACTGTTGTTCAGTTCATTTCTTGTATTTTATGTCTATATCTTTTTCAATATTTGGAAATTAGTTACCCCGCATAAGAAAGTGTAAAAAGAAATTGTTATATTTGTTAATATCTTTTTCTATTCTATGTTTGTCAAAACCGAAATTGAACCGAAATTTTTCGGTTTTTGAAAATGTAAAAACTAAATCATCAGTTTCTAGTTTAGGTCGGTTTTTTGGGTTCGGTTTTCGATTCAGTTTCGATTTTCCGGTTATTTTTGCTCACCCCTGTTGTTTACACTATGTTGTCCGGTTTTTTTATTAAAGAAAAATAAAAAATTGCAAATAAAGATTTTCAGCTTAATATTTTGAGAAAACATTTTATTTTCAAAATCAATTAAATTACTTTTATTTTTCATTCCTTTTTTTTCTTTCTTAAATAAAACTCAAGAACACAACATTTTTTGTTTCGCTTCGTTTTCTTTACACCTAGTACTACATTTCGTCTCGTTTTTAAAGTAAGTAAAGCATGTGTTCATATAGTTGTCAATTCTTGCCTTTTTTGACTTTGGGTGTACCCGGTGTTAATTAAATTTCGTTTAAAGTTACACGTTAGCCCTTTTAGGCAATGACCTTTTGCAGCGTCTATCCTTTATACTAACGATTGTTTATAATTTAACATTTTTATAAACCTTTTATACGTTTTTAGATACTTTTTTATACGTTTTTATATACATTTTAATATTTTTTTTTATACGTTTTTATATACTTTTTATACGTTCTTATATACTTTTTTTTGCAAACGGGGTATCGGGCTATCGTTACCTGGCAAATTAGGGACCGAACTATTTTTAACCTTTGATACATGTTTGCTTGCCACGCTGGCAGCTGACTTTTATTTTTCATAATTTAAAAATATTTTTTTATAAAGGGTTATTATACAAATAAGTTACTGAACTTTGTGAATTTGTTCACGTAAGTTACTAAAGTTTTTCTTGCTCAATCAGATTACCTTTTTATTAGCACCACATCATAAATTAAGAACGTTACATATATAATTAAAAACTGTAAATATACAAAATTGAAACCTAAACATTCATAAACTATAACTGAATCTGATGACATCAAATAACGTCTATTTTATGGCATCATTTATTCCATGTTTATTGCCCATTTTACATTAATTATGCATGGATTGGTACTTAATTGTTTGTATTAGTTATTTGCAGTAAATATCGAGCAATTGATGAAGTTTAACTAAAAGACGTGCATTTTGGAGCTTAAACGAAGTGTTCGAGAAAGTCTACTGATCTGACAGCCAATACGTCGTATTATTCTATACCTATACAACGTATCCAAGACTTTGACGAATTAAAAGACCATCGGCTGACTTTAAAGAATACATCGTATCCACATCAACGATACGGCGTATATAATACTTTGATCAACAAAGAAGAACTAACTGGTTTTACCTCAAAACATCATATCCATCAAGAAGATACGGCGTATCCGTGCCCTAACTTCACAAAGACATCCATGACGAGAAGATTCAATACGTTGTATCCAGAAGCTTCTGTACGCCATATTGAGAGGAGGTTGATGAATATTCTAGAATATTATAATCGTGGAGCCTACGCAAAATACCCTAATACGTCGTATCCCACATCGCCTAATACGGCGTATCGATCAATTTCCTGACTCTACATATACAAAACCCTAAAATCAGTTGTAGGTATGCTTTTAACCACCAAGTTTGATTTTCAGAAGATCTAAGAAGCCAAGAAGGTCCAGCTATGTGCTTTAATCATAGGGAAACCCTTGTAATTCCTATACTCTAAATACGCGCTCGGTTTTTGGTATCATTCATTATTGGTTAGTTTACCTTAATCGTTCATCTATGACATTTGTATAGTTACAATGGCTATTGGCTAATACCTTTAGGTATTAGCCATGTTTATGATAATTTAATGTTTGGTTTGTGTTTATTCTGATTGCATCTTATAAGTTGTGTGTTGTTCTATGTTTATCAATTTATACTCGTTTACGTGATTAAGTATGCGACCTATCATTCAACTAGATCTAGGATTAGAAAATATAGAGAAGGCTAGATACCGGGATGGCTCTCAATATCTGTAATTTATATATAGAAGAATAGGATCACAAATAACGTGTTGTCTTTACTCCTGGTTTAGTGAACAAGTTGGACTAGCAGGTGACCTAGGATCAACAAATGACGTTCTGATTCCTTGAGTAAAGATCTGGACAAGTGGACTACTAGTATATAAAGAACCATTAAGCAGTAAGTTAGTAAAGTCTCAATGAGCTAGGGTTCAATGAGATCACTATTATTGCCTCCTAAGATATATATTATAATCAACCATGAGTACTTTATGCGGATTTGGTTAATTGTGACAGAATTGCTAAGTTTATGTTGTAGGAAAAAAGTACCGCCTAAATCTTGGAATGATATATCAACAACGAGATAAGACAATCATTGCACTTATAAACTAAAACCTGCATTATATTATATTAAACATGGTTAATACGTTTTCCTTACATTAGGCTTGACCGCTTCTTTATCTTCTGTCTATCAACTTGTGTGTGTTAATTGTCATCAAAACCTTATGTTAGATAACTAAACCCGTGCTAGTCTCTTAGGCTGAAAACCCCAATTTGCCATTAGTTTAGGTTTAACTTAGGTTTAACATAGATTATATTAAATTAGGACTAACATAGATAACTAAAATATTGATAGATTAGGTATTAACGCTCTCGCTCTTAGTGAACGACACCCTACTTACCAATGAAGCTACAACTGATCGGGTATACTGCCCGTTAGTGTTGTTTTTAAGTAAAGTCAGAAAAATATAAATAGTAAAACTTGATACATAAATTACCTACTCACAACGACACATCAAGTTTTTGGCGTCGTTTCCGAGGAGTGAAGTTGTTTAATTCTTGTTTATTAGTATTTTTAGTTTAGTTTAGATTAATTTGCATATTTGTATGTTTGATTTTCTGCATTGTATATTTTTTCATATTGTGTGTTTGTGTGTTTTTCTGCATTGTTAAAGTATGTTGTAATTTTCTGAGTTGAATACTAAATACGGCCTATTCAACTTCTTGGATACGGCGTATAATTTTTTTTCTAAACCAATACAATGTATTCGACTCTAAACATCAATACAGCATATTCAGATTACTGAATACGGCTTATTATTCTATTTGACCTTTTTCCTTCCTAGACAATTTATTACAGGAAATGGACGACCCCGACATTACTATGGAAGAGTTATATTCAGCTTGAAGCTGAAAAAGCACGTAGGAGCGGTTAGGAGTTTAACTGGGAAACTGCTACGTATGGTAAAGTCGGGCATTTTGAATATATTGACTACTTCAAAGATTTTGAAACAGAATTCCCAGCTATTGTCTACAATGATGCATTGACATTCAAAACATGAATCTCATCCGAACCTTCGGTAACTCCTAACCATGTCAGGAAAGTTGATTTTGATTTTGTAATATCATTTGACGAATCTGATGACGAAGATTATACTTTTACATACGATAAAAACTCATTTTCTTATAAATTAGTTTCTGTCAATGATTTAAAATCAGATTCGAGCAATGATGATAATAAAATCGATATCAAACAGTCTTCGGGGGATATATCTATCGAACCATTACCTGATATAATAAGTATCAATATACAAGGGTCAAATAAACTTTTGAAAACAAGTCATGATACAATCAATAAAATTTTCAAAACTAAAACGTTTATCAAAGAATTAGGTATTAATATCGTGACTTGGAATTATCTTATCGAAGGGATGCTAATAAATCTTATTAAGAATTTATATGTGCCATTTGGCATCCCGTTCGACCCTAAGTTGTTATATAAGGATGGGGTGAAGCTAGAAGTAAGTCTAACTTAAAGACTTTACTATAAACAAAAGTGCTTATCGGGAGACAACCCAAAATGTATTTTCAATTTTGTTATCGAGTGTATCTTTCCAGGTTATCGATACGACGTATTCAATCCGATGGATACGGCGTATCGACCTAACCTAGACGTTATCCATTTTATTTTTGTAATACTTCGTAAATTTCAGGTCATTATTTTAATCCATACTTTATTATTTATTTTACTGTTGAGTAAAATTTTACTTTTTACGGTTTTACCCGAAGTAGTTACCCCGCGTTGTAGTAAATTGTTATTTATCGTGAGCCGTCTTTAGATTTATTTATCCGTCTACGTGTCCTACGTAGTTATTATTTTCATAAACGTACCCCAAACAATATAGTTTTCATCTTTAGCATTTACAATTTTCATTTCGTGGTTTCGCCAAAACCTTGCTATACTTTACGTTACATTATGATTGTTGTTTCCATGAAGTAATACCCCAGATTAGCTTCCGCTGCTATATTGTAAAAATGGGGGTGTTACAGATTACCCTGACCTGGTTACAATAGGGCGACCGGCTCATCGACCTACACGACTGAGTCGGTCATTGCTCTTGTTGCGTGCAGCCTTAGTTTGAAGTTTATATAAAGCAACCCACATTTTTTACTTTGCTGAAGTGAAGTATTACCAACCTAACACATATTAAATGACACATTGTACTTCTATCATATTTAAATCTGTAAAGCGTTTAACAATTAGAGCTGGTTCTCGCGGATCCCGAAGATATAACCAAATCAGATCTTTGCCCTACACTTCATCCATCCGGTTTCATACCATCGAATGAACGACCAGGATTATCTCAAGCAAACACATATATCCACAAACAAGCACAAATACCCATCGGATAAAAACCTTTGAAACATCTACCGTATATTGTCTTTATATACAAAAACAAACAAGCTTCTTAGAACCAGTTTCCATCACCAACAACATTATTTCCTATTCCTAGGCCTTATTCAACTCGAAATTTTTCATTAGGTAACATTATACTATACAGTATTTTTTTTTAACGGCGGATTTTTTTTAAAAACAAACTAACAAGGAGATAAAAAATTACAAAGAAACAAGATTAGGGTTTTTAAGCCACTCTATCCAACTAAAAGAGACTTTACATCTATAACGACACCAATAAAAAAAGAGAGATACCACGTCTTAAAAAATAACCGCCTTTGAAGGATACTCCGAACCAAAAATACTTTTATTACGGAAACTCCAAATATGCCACCACATGATATAGCAAACTCCTTTGAAAATCTGTTTATACTTAACCGAAATCCGAAGATTCAAAATCCTATCTAACCACTCTTCGTATGAAGATACCTCTGTATAAGTTACATCCCACCAACGAGAGATCTTACGCAAAATCTCTCTAGCAATATGACATGTGAAGAAAATATGTCTAGTCGATTCCGCCGCATCACCACACATAGGACATAGAATAGACTCAATATCATACCTCTACGAGAAATATTAAGTCTAGTTGGTAAACAATCCAACTTTACTTTCCAAGCAAGAACATTAACCTTAATAGGCACCGCTTTCATCCAGCGCGTCTTGGAAGTAACCTCCAACAACATATAATCATCAATCAATCTCCTAACCGAACCAACGGAGAATTCTTCTGAACCCTCCAAAGACCACACCCATCTATCCCTCACGTTAACGAGCGAAGTACCCTCCACCTTCTCCAACATCAAATCAAAAATAAAAAAAAAAAAACAAAAGAAAAAAACAAAGTATCAAATAAATCAAAGTGGACGAATCAAAAAATCAAGATTGCGCCTGCTCCTCACCTTCTCTAGGATCTCGACGAAAAGAGTGACCCAAGTTACTTTGAGCCATTTTCGACGCAACATCAATACTTTTACACAACTCCAACGCGTAAACTCTAGGATACAAATATTTGAATGCAATGTCCCCTCGCCAAGCATCCTCCCAAAACAAAGTATTCGCCCCGTTTCCCAACTTTTTATGGATATAGCTAATCAAATCTATACCCCGATACTTAAACATATCCACTTCATGAACTATATCAAGCCATATGAAGGGGTAAGAAGATTTAACCTTCTTGCCAATGTTCCCATCTTCTCCATGAATCGCTTTTATAACACTGGCCTATAATGAAGAGCTATGCGAAAAAAATCGCCACACCCATTTAAACATAAGAGCTCTATTCAACGCATATAAACTTGAAACACCAAGGCCGCCTTTTTCTTTAGAAGCCAACACATTTTTCCATTTCACCCAAATCGGCTTTTTACCAACACGCTCTACTACCATGAAATAATAAATCGGAATGATTCCATATGTTGTAACACCTTCATGGGCACTTTAAATAACGACATATGGTAAATCGGCATCGAGCCTAAAACCGATTTAATAAGAGTTAATCTACCTCCAATCGATAGAGTCTTCATCTTCCATTTTGATAAACGAGCAACCATACCCTCAACCGTCTCATTCCAAGACTGAACACGAGACATAAGACCACCCACTTGCGATCCTAAATAAATAAAAGGAGTTTTAAGAGTGACCACAATCCAATCTTCCAACTGCTTGGATCCATTTGTCTCGGTATCCACAATAAATACCCATAAGTTTACTATTTACTCATGTTAAATAACGAAGCCTGACTCTCGATGAAAACAAATCCGAATATACGTGAACAATAGTACAAATATTTGGAACTCACTCCCACTGACCCACAAAATATAGTCATCATCAGCATAAAACATAAGTAAAGATGTAGCGACGAACCTAAAAGTGTATGCCTTGAACACCACTCATTGAACAACATGCAGACTTATTCCCATAACAAAATAAATAAAAAGGGGATAGCGGATCACTTGTATAAGACCTCTATAAAACTAAAATTCCTCCCGTGGGGCTTCCATTTCACTATAACCGAACCCTAGATTATAGAATGCAAGTTGAATCCACTCACAGAAGACCACTTCTCTCGCAAAACAAATTTTTCTCAATAATGGTCACCAAATATCCCACCGAACCGAATCATACGCCTTCTCAAAATCGACCTTAAAAACTAATGAATTTTCTTCTTCGACTTACACCATTGGAGAAGCTCGTTCAATATAAATGGATCATCAAGGATTTGCCTATCCGCAACAAAAGCTGATTGAACCTCATTGACACCCAAACGACACAAAGGCGGCTTCGCCAATAATCTTTTGCAGTAATTTTATACATGCTTCCAGTTAAATGAATAGGTCTAAAGTCTTTAACCATATTAACATCAGGAGTTTTCAGAATCAAAGTAATAAAAGAAGAATTTCCACCTTTAGGAAAATTTCCTTGCTGAACGAAACAAGTCACCGCATCCACCACGTCACTTTCTAAAATTTTCCAGTACCGACGATAAAAACCGAATGTAAACCCATCCGGACCAGGAGATTTATATATCCCACAATCCCATACCGCCCTTTTTATCTCCTCTTTAGTCACTTCACATTTCAAATCAGCTTGTTGATCGGAATTCAAATTATTCAAAATTCTATCAAGATGGAGGCGAGTCTCCATGCGGTTGATCAAAACGGTTTATTAAAGAGAGATAAAAAACTCACTTTTTCACCAGCCATGAGAATCAATCCAATTTACCATCAACACAAAAAGCCTTGAATACTAGCTGCTCCTCTTTTATTAAGAATAGACCATGATAATGCTTAGAATTTCCTCCTTACAATGAGCCCATTTAATCTTCGCTTTTTGAGCCGGTCTCAACGATTTTGAAACTTCTCTCACAATTCATGAAGCGATCTCCACAGCATTTGTTCTTTTTATTAACTACTAATCCATCATCTTCCTTCACCTTATCTATAATCCGAATCCTAACTCAGCTAACTCAGCTTCAAATTTCGTTTAACTGTAATTGGGCATAATCTTCTTCTTTTTGGTTTCCAGTACACGGATCTTTTCCTTCAGGTACTTAAGTTTTTTCATCATTTTGATCAAAGCATTTGTCTCAGCCACAGGAGCTTCTTTCCAAGATTCTTCAACAAACTTGTCAAAACCCTCCATTTCGAACCAATAATGAAAAAACCTAAACGGAACAGGCCCATAATCATAGTGCGACCCACGCATTAAAATCGGACGATGATCAGATAAATAGCGATCCAATTTAATTGCTGAAATATTAGGACACGAACTCATAAGACTTTCAGAATAAGGAATCGATCGAGTTTACTCATCTTAGTAGCAGATTTATAACACCAAGTAAAAGAGCATCCACCTAGAGGCACCTCTTCCAAACTCGCATTTGAAATGAACAAATTAAACGCATCCGCGCCCTGAACATTAAACACCGAACCAAATCTTTCATCTTTTTTACGAACCTCATTGAAATCACCCATAATAACCACATCACCTTTCCAGTTAGACATCACATGGGATATATAATCCCACAACATAATCCGAAACTGTTTTTTACCATTAGGCACCCAAACACCTCTTATCATAACAAAATAATCCGAAACAGTAACGTTAGTTTTCTGGAACGATTTAGGATCCCACACACAAAGGATCCCACCCGAGTTACCAACAGAAGCACAAGCACTGTATACGTAATCGAATGCAAAATTTCCCCAACACCTCTTTATGCAAAAGTGTATACAGTTATGGACTATACAGTGTATGACAGTTTGCCATCAACTATTTTGGCATACCGATCTTTTCGTCTTGACAAAAGTGTATTCGGTGGGTTAGACTACCTTCATAATATGGTTAGTTACTTATCAATAGAGTGGAAAAGATTGATGACCATATCTTTTTCGATGCCAAGAAAGTGGTAGTATATTTTGTTGATGAGTTTCTAGTGGTCTGGTTTCCCTTGGGGACAGGTATTGGCTTAAAGTCTTTAAGTGCGCATTAAATTAAGGGATAATTACGTGAAAATGTATCATACTTGTCATTTTTTATTATTATGTGTATCGAACTTTTTTTTTCTTATTGTGTGTACTGAACTTTTAAATTTCGACCTTGGTGTGTATTTTGTCACTTTTTGGCCATGTAAAATGACCATTTTACCCTTCGAATTTTGAAAAAAGTAATAAAAAAAAATGACAAGTATGATACATTTTCAAGTAATTAACCCTTAAATTAACATGTAGGGTGTCATTTGAATCTGTGCGTGTGCTTTGAATTTGTTTGTGTGTCTGCTTTTTGAATTGGTTAGTGTGCTTTGCATCTGTTCCAAATGGCCATCAAGCTGTTTATTAAGATGATCAAACCCAAATTTTGTGGAGGCGACAATTTTGATGCATTTAATTAGTAATCGGCCTATTAATTATCTTAGAAGTAAACAAGCCAAATTTGTGGTAACAAGTAACGAGCCAAATCCGTTGAGTTTTTTTGATTGTGCTTTTGAGTATGAATGCTTCTTAAATGTTTTCAAAAAACTTTATTACATGAGTAAACTAGCTTATTTTCCGTTACATGACACTCGTTTGACATTCTTGAGCATTAAGTTTTCTTGGTGACCAAAAGGTACCCTTTTGAGTTGTTACTTGACCTACCCAGCTTCATAATTCTGATCTGCATTATTCCGGTTTGGCGTGATTTAGCTAGAAAGTCATTTTACACTCTGAGTTTTCGCGGAACCGAGTGAGTATACAAATTGGTGTGCTTTAATTTTGTCCGTGCTAGTGTGCTTTGAAACTGTTAGTGCTCTTTGTGAATCTGTTGCTATTAATATATTGGTTATCTGCGTGCTATGTGAAACTGCTAGTGTGCGTTGAATCATTAGATATGTATTTTATAGCTTTTATCGCTAATGCTGCATAAAGTTGAACCACAAGTTTTTACATGCTTCACAAGCCGCTTAATATTATATGATGTTAATTGGAGACCCTTGTCTTCACTTGCACTAAATTAAAACCTCCTTCTAGGGAGTAGATGCTTTCATATACTATCTGTTGTTGTGCATTGAATCTGTTGGTGTACGTCTGTTAATTTTATGCTTGTTAGAAGATGAATGAACCTGCAATCTGATTTTTGTTTTAGGTTCTTAATTGTTTGTGTCTATCAGATAAGTTGAGGAGCTAAGATAACCCGCATATTCTAGAAATTTCGTAATTCTTTTATATATTATATTAAACGGATGGTATTTTGATAAATCTAATACTTACATATGTATATTTGATTATAAATTAGTGTACAGAGTTCAACCACAAGATCGAGATACACATATTATCTACAATACATACTCAACTACACATGATAGTACCATCTTGTTTTGACGTGTGCTTTGCTCAGGTCATTACCTCTTTAATAAGTAGACACCCTTTCTTAGCTCCTGAACCATGGACATGCATCTAATCATCAAGAAATTAAGTAGTAATACAAGAAACAACCTACTAAGGAGTAAGGAGTTAAAAATATAAACATACACATAGATAATTGATAGTTTTTACATAGCTGCACAAACAAGGTTGTAAGTTTATTCGTTAAAAACAAGTCACTAAATTTAACTAGGAGTAATAATGCAAAAAACAAGAAAACCTAAATTTACTTACTGTTTGAGCTTTAGTGGCAATTAAATGGTGCCTCTATGGATCACCTGCAACAGAAATTTACAAAGAGAATCAAGTTGGAAGTATTTTAAAATAATGGTTGAGGAGAGAAAGAGAATCAAGTTGTATAAATTAGCAATTCTGTATGCTCATATAGTTTCATACTTTCATACAGTAGCTTTCAAATGTTTAGTTGCATGGAGTAGCTTTCAAATTTTTAGTTGCATGGCAGTAGTTTTCAAATTTGTAGTTGCATGAAGTAGCTTTCAAATTTGACTACCAGATCGAGACTAATTAGGTCTTTTAAAAAAAACCAAAAGTTAGCATTTTCCGGATTTTATCGGGTTGACCCGTTAACTCGATAAGAAAAACAATTCAACCCTAACCCGACCCGATAACACTATCGGGTTATCGGGGTCGGGTCAAAAAATCCGATAAAAAATTTCAACCCGATAAGCCTTATCGGGTTCGGGTCGGGTCAACCCGACCCTATTGACACCCCTAGTTTTACTCAAGATCTAACCCTCTTTCACTATGTTTTGTATTTGTAGCTACTGATGTGCTCATAAGCAAAGTCCCACAAGGTTTGTTTTTCCATCATTAATAATTTTCCGTTGTATATTTTTGTATTTGTTATGTTTAACTTTGCGCGTTGCAAAACAAACTGAAATTAACCTCACAATAAACAAATTAAAACCTCGTCTTTTTTTTTATCAGAAATCAAAACCAATTCATTTGGAAACCACAAATTCGAAACCGATACGCTCACTGACCTTATAATTCATGTGCATAATTGTTTTTGCTAAAATATTAAATTATAAAAGATTTACAACTTTTTATTCACAAATACTCTCTTTTCTATTAGATTTTTTGAGAATTATGTCAAAAGAAATAACTTTTTTTATTTGAGACATTTTCCCTCGAGTTTTCTACCATGTGAAAATTTTCATCTCGTATAATATGTTTCAACATTTGTTTGTGTTTTATATAAAAACTAAAGCATGAAATGACATCTTACTTTCTGCAATACCCTTAGGCGACTTTAACAACATGACCTTTTTAATTTGAAGGGTAGTCAAATACCTCTTATAGAGTAACTGTACATATAACAAATTGATAAACTGAAAATTGTAACTACAAAAGGGCAATTGCATATATCCTCATTAAAACTTGCATATTTGCATATATACCCAAAACATGCTTAATTTGTATTGTACATCATGCATTGAAAACTTATGTTTTTGGCATATATGCAAATATTCAAGTTTTAATGGGTATATATGCAATTCTCACTTATGATACCAGCTTAGTTATTTAAACAAATAAACAAATTAAAACCTCGTCTTTTTATGAGAAATCAAAACAAACCTAGTAGTACTTGTTCAAGCACCTAGGTTAATCAATTCAAGTTAATGTTTTTTACGATACAATGGTGTTTGATTACAAGCAAGTAACGCAATGTGTGCATGTAATAAGATACAATGGTGTTTGTTTACAAGCAACACAATGTGCTATGTATGAAAATTATCAAACACAAATAATTTATAATGTATGTTATGCAATTCAACACGATTGTTTACTTTTACAAATGTATATTATTAAAATCTACACTTGTACACTGATTAAAGTCCTCATGTACTTACACGTAAACTTCTATAACAAATTTGTAAGCATAAATTTTAAAATGCATTTGAACCCAAATTTTAATACATATGATGTGTATGCATATTTAATTAAAGATTAGTGTAAAGAGTTGAACCATATGATCGAGATAAAATCTACAACACATATACTCAAACTACACATGATACTACCATCTTGTTTTGAATTGCGCTTTGCTCCGGTCATTACCTCTCTAATAGGTAGGAACTCTTTTTTAGCTCCTGAACCATGGACATGCATCCCATCATCAAAAGGTTTAGTAATACAAGAAACAACCTAGCTAAGGAGTTAAAAATATAAACATACACATAGATATCATCATATATAGTTTTACATAGCTGCACAACCAAGATTGTACGTTTATTCGTTCAAAACAAGTCACTAAACTTAGCTAGGACTAATAACGCAAGAAACACGAAAACCCAAATTTACTTACGGTTGGAGCTTTAGTGGCAATCTGATGGTGCCTCTATGGATCATCTGCAACAGAAATTTACAAAGAGAATCAAGTTGGAAGTATTTTAAAATAATGATTGAGGAGAGAAAGAGAATCAAGTTGCATAAGTGGTGTGG
>BQNB010046520.1:33622-43649 GCA_026074375.1 Tanacetum coccineum
CGAGCTTGGTCTTGGGACAATCCCAAGACGAGGCTAACGCGTCTGTCTCATACATTTCAGGAACCAGAAGGGTCCTAGCCCTATCGGAACCGGAGTACATCCTGAGGTGTGAAGATTTACCTCAACAGGTTTCAGTAATTACAAAGTTTTTATCAGGGATCTTTGAACAAAAACGAACAAAGTGTGTTGTAGTTTTGGATTTTTCCATGAGGTTTTTGTTAAACTAAAGTAAGCAGCCATAGTTAGTAAAGGGTTTTTGCAGTGATAAGTACCGTCCAAATAATTGCTTTTACCTATTTTACCTTTTGATGAATGCTCAAATTTTATCTAGGGGCATGTGGTTTCGACACCATCACATTTTTATTTGTAAATTTCAATGCAAAAACAGTGACTTTGAATATAAAAGGCTCTAGTAACAGTAACTTTGTCATATCACTTCTCGATATTTCCATTTCCATTTCTTCATATTTCATCCAAACACAAAAATTACTTTTTCAAATTACAACTTTCTCTCTCACACACTATTCTTTTTCAGATCTAACATCACCACCAACTATTAACCTAAAACAACTTCTATCCAATAAAAATAAAAACTCTTAACATCATATCTAAAAGAGGTTTGTTTTCAGATCTGAGAGAGGGCATCGGAGATTTAGCGGAGTCAGTTGGAGGCTGCAATGGTTCGTTGTGGCGGTTTATGTTCGGTAGTGGCATCTGTCGCCTGGTGTGAAGGAGGGATGGGGTGATTGTGAAAAAGATAGTGGAGCTGGTGGAGTCGGTGGAGGTGATGGCGGTTAGGGTGGTGGTGATTAGATGCTAGTTGGATCTAAAAATTGTTGTCGGATTCGAAGCCCAGATGGCCACGGTGGAGCTGGCAATGCACCGGTGGCGGTGGTGGTTTGACCGGAGGTGCCAATGGTTGTGGTGGGTTAATCGCAAGCGGCGACGCATAACTAGTTGATCACTAATTGTATAGGTTAGCTAGATGTTGGTAATGATGGTTGAACTTTCATGGGATGGTAAAATGACTTAAGAAAAAGCATAAAAAATATGAGAGAGAAAAAAAGGATAATTTTACTGAAACAGTCAACTTAAAAAAAACATTGTTCTAGGTATTGAAAACATAAAAAGTATAAGAGGGTGTTGTGTAAAACTCTTGGAGGAATGAATAAGTAAAAAAATTAATCATTGGTGGTGTGGAATGGTGTGTAAAACCTAAGTTGGTGGTGTCTAAACACGCTGACCCTTTATCTATGTTACTCTTTTACACAACGGCTACCATCTGCAGCAAAAGATACCAACCATATTGTTCCAACTCAACTACTTGTTAGCACTACTTATATAACTAGCTACTCTACTACATACATCAGAGTTTTCTTTCCCCAATTTAATAAAATAGATACGGCTCTAATGATAGGTAATTTTCTATAGGTTATATATTTGATACAAGATAAATGACATTTTGTGACTAAAACTTTTGCCGACTAAAAAGCCCAATAGTTATGGAAGCATTTCTATCCTCTATGTTAGATCATTGTCGCCAGACGATGTCATCGGATAATCGTCGATCGTCAGCACCGGATAATCGTTGATCGTTGTCACCGGATAATCGTCGATCATCATCACCGGATAATCATCTATCATCGTCACCTGAACATCATTATTCGCAGTCACCGTCATCGTCACCGGATTATCTTCATCGATTGCCGTCACCGGATCGTCGTTGTTTATGGATGGTACACTGTTGTCTCTTTAATGTCTTTTCTTTTGCCTGTGATTTACCGTTTATCTTCAATTCAATTCTGTTTGAAATTTAAATTAAGCTATTTATATCTATCTGTAGGTTTCGATCACCCTACAACCTGGTTACTAGTGCGGAATAAATCCGATCTTAAAGATGAACACAACCCAGCAGATTATGTATGACAGAAAAAAAGGAAAAGATGCACAAGAATATAATCCTCAATATTACATGTTTATTGAGTAAGAAAAGAATAAAGTACAACGACCCCTCCCCCCTCACCTCTTTATTGTAGAGATGGGGGGGAAGTAAACCAACTCTAAAAGAGTTGAAACCTAGCTGCTACAAAGGAGAGAAAGAATACAGCGAATCTTTATGAATGCCCTAATCTAAACCCTCTTTTGAGATGGTATATATAGAGTCTCATTGGGCTAAACTTGGGCTAAACTTTCACAATGACCCTCTAGACTTAATATTTATAGACTAATATGGATACTAAATATAACAGATCAATTTCTATTTAGTACGCGTGGTTTACCGAGCCCTGTATCTTGGCTTGGAAGTCACACCAAGCGTGTGATTGCAGCCATGTCAGGTGTTTGGTCCCGCTTATGTACTCCTAAATCTAAGCCTCATTTCTTATTATTATACATACTCTCATTCACGGGTTGATACATCGTCTTTTAACGGGTTTAAAACGACGCACCAACTAAAGTACGTTGCATCCTTTCATGAGGATTGACGTCTATATTTCCATTTATATACATGTATGAAAATGCTTGCAACTATTCTTCTGGCAAATATAATATTTATTTACGTGATGAGGCAAATAATTTCTTGGTTATTTTTGTTAATGCAGACACAATCATTGTTGGACCAACTTTCTGAACTTCAGCTTAAGGTAATTATGTCTTTGAATTTATATGCTCTGTGGTTATCACTATTCACAAGTGATGGTCGTTGATGTTACAAAATAAAATGTGGCTTGATGCTACGCTCTCCTTCACTTTTTTTGCTGGATGCAGATGAACATGAGAAGCCATAGATTAAGTGCCATCTTTTATGAGTGTGTGGTTAGTACATTTTGATATTATGCATTCCTGACTCCTACTCCTAAGCTGAAAGAAAAAAGGGAATATTTGGTGACGATCGCTGAAGAATAGAAATGTTAAGCGGGATTTGATGGTTGCTGCAACTGAAAAATGCATGATGACGTCATCACTACCACTTGCATTTGTTATAGCATTTGTTGTGTTTGTGGCGGAAAAAGGTGACAAGTGCGAAGAGGTGACGGTGGGAGAAAAAAAGAGTGGAATTGCATTACCAACCGTAACTTCTTATAAACTACATATGTCTTCAATAGAGTTGTTAAAATGGGCGGGTGGGTGAACTACTATCGGGGTTACTTAATGGCTCAAACTGGCAGTTTTTTATATCAGTCAGGTTCGTAGCGAACATAATTCACTAGAACTTATATATATAGTTAGGGAGGTGTGCTAATATTTACCTTTTCTGGCAGATATATTGGAGGCAATGAATGTGAAGATCACTTTTCGCTAATAAACGAGGTATGTTCAATGTTTGTAAGATGCACGATTCTTATATCTGAGTCAGACAAATTCCCAAAAGCAAGTCAATATGGCCTAATTGACTTAGATTGCTTTTGTCTAAAAGAGGGTCGTTAGATTACACAATGGATTAACGTACTAATTATTTTGAGTTCTTAAAAATAGATTTAGTTCCAAACTGCTGTTAAAAGTAGAAATTATATGTAATACATAAATATTGGATAAGGTGCATTTAAACAAAAAGTCATGGTTTTGTATGAACTCTTAAACTACGGAACATTCCCAGTTAAGGACCATAGCCACATCAAAATAATGGTTTACTTTTTTAGTTTTTAGCTTTAGGAATTTTTGGCTTATTTTTCTAGACATGATTTTCTGTGACTGTTATATGTTGCGCACTTCATCAGTAGCTTTTTTTCGACCTACAAATATATAGTCTTTAAGGATTTCTGTAGCATCCGTTAAAGACGCGGAATTGCTGAAAATAAGCTATCCAAACAGCCCTTAATAGCAAGTTTAGGATTCCAAATTACTGCTGAAAATATCCTAAATAACACATTAAGATACCAAAAAGGCTGCTAAAAATTAAGCTATCGAAACAGCCCTTTAGCATTTTTACCCGAAACTGAATTAAGATTTTCTCAGTAGATAGCTTAAATATGTATATTTAAGCATCCCATGAACATATTTTAGATCATCTTTAATGCATCGTAATGATCTGCAGATCTTTTGATGAGCACGAAGATGCAATGTTGCAGGCAAACTGGACATAAGTCACATGTACATTTGATTCTTATGTTCCATGTAGTTAAGTACTAAGGCAAACTGGAGTGATTAGCTTTAACAAAAGACACCCAATATACATGGAACAAAAGTAGTAAATACATATGTTTAGAAAGAAAGAAAAGGATGTTATGATCATACGTTTTATAGACCACAATATTTATGAGGAGCGGCTATGGAGAATACGACTGTAGAGGAAAACGAGAAGATAGAAGGAATAGAGTGTCGTGGTCCAAGTCATCGGCAAAGAGGACCGGTTGAGACTAAAATTTGACCGCGTCGTATACGTCGGATTTATTCAAGGGTTTACAGCGACCTTATATTTTGTAGCCATTATTACCTCATGCTTTATTGTGTCTTTATGTATTTTTAGATTAACAACATTTTAAATGAAGCTTCGATTCTTATTTAATCAATACGCATAAAAAGCTCCGTCGCAACGCGCGAGCTCTCCTGCTTGTTACATATACAATTTCTTTTATCATTCTCAGGTTTTTTAAATTAGAACTTACTTTCACAAATTAGCGTTTACTTTTATAAATTTTAAAATGTTAGCTCAAAGTCCATCAGGGAATATTCCGGCGAGAACAACGTCGTCGTTGTTTCCTTCACACATGACTAGCATTTCTAACAGATTCAGTTCCACAAGTGATCAGGTGCATCAGAACATGTGAAGCTTTCATCCTTCCACTAGTCCCATGTTGACCCTCGACTGTTAGATCACGGTTTCTCACCTTGGGGGTGTGATCAACGTCTCTCGATTCACTCATCACCACCGAAGCTTCTGAACTAGAATTTGAGGGCGGTGGTGACAGTGTTTCGTCAGTTACTTGCTCTTGACGCGGCCTTTCTGTAACGTCAGGAGCAAATTTTGCTGCGAGCTCTCTGTTTGACTCGCACTTGTGTGCTAAGCACTCTTGTTGCGGATTATCGAATGAGCTCCATGATCTTTTCCTTCTTATGACCATAGTTTCTGATTGGTACTTTTGAGATATGTGTGTATCGAGTAGCTCTGATCCGTTGATGACGTAATCTTGGCCGTTTGTTGGTCGAATCAAGTCGTCTTTCGACCCGTCGTGCCATACGTAACCGTTTCTGTAGCTCCTGGTTTCATATATATAACAACAAGCGGAAATACCCGCGCGTTGCCGCGGGCGCAAGGTTTTTGCGTGTGTTTAGTGTTAGGTTTTTGCATTTTTTACGACAAATACCAATTTTTATCAGTACTCACAAATTCAGAATTAGATAGGCAAAACCCTAATCACAAATCATATAGCCAGAATTTAAAAACCTTGGACGAACAAAAATCAATAACGGCATCGCGTATGTACTAAATCCACAACTATTTGTAACCTAATAACCACATAAGCAAATTCATATTACCATATACCGCAGCCTTAACAATCACATTAATCTGTTGAAGTGCAGAGGAATTCGCATCGGATCTTCGTATAGCAGGCTTGATGCTGCTTCTTTTACCTGATAAGGAGGATCCCTGATTAAATTTTGTAAAACTAATAAAAACTGCTTATCTTGTAGTAGCATGTTTAATTTTTCCTATCAAAAAAATAATCAATGAACGCACACTTTGCTAACCAAAGTTTATCAACAGTATTTCCATCACCGCAGAATACATTATACTATCAAAAGCACAATACCTTATGTTGCAACTATTATTTTCTACTATTACAGCAGGCAAAAGCACTTACCTAACCTAATGAACCTTAAATACATAGCAATAACAAAATATAAATCGGAAAACAAGTACCTTCGAAATTCGCTTCACACCCCCGACTTCTTAATCCATAAAACCTTAGCACACCACATATGTAAAGCCCGAATAAAATAAAAAATACACAACGAATAAATCATATTCCCAAAACAAAAGAAAACCAATGAATACGAAGAAATCCAAGTACCGGTTGTTGCAACATAAACAAATTAGAGCCCTTATTCCGGTCAAACAACCAAAACGTCAGCCACATTATACCATCTACACCTTGTTTCTTTCTTTAGTTTGCCAATTAATAAAGAAAAATCAAAAAAAGAATGGACTGCTTTAATATCATTTTGTGATTTTTAACTCAGTTTTACAAAGTCATTTTTTAGCCGGAGAGGTAGATGCTTAGATTGAGCTGTGTGTTTTATTAGGGTGAAGTTTGGGATATTTCAGCTATATATAAATGATGCCGAAAGCACACACCAAGACGCACACAAATTTGTTAACAAAGCTACAATGGTATCAACAAAAATCTCATTATAACCAACAAAATTGTTTATGCTTGCTAAGCACGAGAATACCATCTAAATGTATGGTATTTTCTTACAGTTCGTATCGTTGGAGATTCTTGATTATCCGGAAGCCATTGACAGTGGCGTCTCGACTTGAGGCGATACATAATAATGCACCTTGCTGCTGCATAAAAAAACACCCAAAATCACAATTATACACGTGCAAGCCCCGAATTTTCTTTTTTGTCCCGTCCCTGTCAATAAAATTAGATGAAAGAGCTGTAAGTTTAGTGTAGAAAAATTTAGATCGAGTAATGGCTTACCCGAATTATTATGTAGTAACAAAAGGCCTTGAAAAATGTTTTTTTGAAGTGGACCCCTATACTTCATTACTCTCAAGCCTGTCCTGAAATATCCAAATTTAATTGTCCATGCGGAAAGTCACACTACAATTTTTTTTATTTTTTTCAAACCTAACCGTATAATTGCACCCAGAATTTACACAAATCATTGAAACGATATTCAAAACATAAGACGGTCCCATATTTTAAAAACTATGGTGAGGGTCTATGCTACTCAACATCTTTTTCTACTATATTAGCCTGTCGCGAACATATAGACAATTGCATATACCAATTTACTTTCCTAGAAATAACCACCCGACATTTACTAAATGTCCCCATGAGTACAAAACATGAACATGTACATATACAATCATAATCCGAGTGACTTGTAGGCCATGGATTCTGTTTTATTTTAACATGACACTAACATCCTTCTGCAACTTTTTTCAATAGAATAATAACTGCCATTATTCACTACGCAACATGCTTTACCACAAAATCACAAATAATTCAAAAACACTCCTAATTGTTCAACCTGATGCTAATTATTAAAAACAGAACATTCAAAATCAAAATAATTACTCAAGTTCATAAAATCAATTGAAACTGAAAGCGAAAATTATAAAGCAAATCAATTAACCAATAATTACCTTAAATCAAATTTGAAGAAAATATGTTCTTAACCTCTCCCGATGAGTTAATCATTCGCTCGACCTTTCAGAATGATCGCTTTCTTTCGCTGGACAGAGGCCAACCATAAATCTTGAATCCATGGGGCCTGTGATGAAGAAAAAGTTGATCAACTTGAGATAAATCATATAGTGGAAGAAGAATCGAGTAAAAGTTATAAAAAGACAAAATAATAAAATCAATGAGTTGCATGGAAAGACATTACCTAATGTATCATCGTTGCTCTTGCTGATTGTAACGACAGCCAAATAGATTGTTCTTATAAGACAACCTACGTTCCCTTCATATAATACCACGATGTCCTTTTCACAAACTACGGCTCAGATTAATATATACAGTTCCAGCACCAAAACGCACGCCATGGCTGCAATCCCACTTTCGTGTGACTGCCAGAGCCAAGATACGTCACGGTAAAACAGTGGTAAAACATCAAAATTATCATCATCGCCCTAGAAAAAGAAAAAAGTACGCATCATTTGCACAAAGAATCCAACACCAACTCACATGACACCTTTCCGCCTCTTACGACAAAAAATTCAAGGTGAATACGGTATGAAGCGGAAGAGGTGTCGATCGCCAAGTGTAAGGATGAGGTCTGCAAATATATAGGTAAAACCAAACACCATACTTGGCTGCAACCGTAACCCGGCTCAAGTTAACCTCCGCCAAGATCCAGGGGGGGGTACCGGCAATCTTGGCTGCAAACATAATCCTTTGAGGCTGACCCCGCCAAAATACTGGCGTCGGTATATTACTACCACAAAACATATAAACGCAAAGGTTCGTCATCATAGCCTTGCAACCAATTTTTACCTTTATAACAACCCCAAATTTTGAATAGTCAGAAACATATTGATGCTTGATACTCGTTCAACGTTGCAATCATCAAATCATCTTTAAAAAGAAATAACAAATGCAAGATAATATAGTTTGATTAGTACCAGGTCCAATATCGCCGTCTATTTAGAGCCCGCCACCTGTCACCTGTATCCGGAATAATTTTTCCCGGTATCCAGATAATCTGTTCCCCCAATTTGGTTTGCAACCTAAGAGAGCACCTTTTTCTTGCCAAAAGGAACCAACATGTTTAAATGATAGAAACGGGAGAAGGGTTTCTAAGACGTTATCATAGATACATAAATATAGCAAAGAATTTTGGGCTGGTCCAACATCAACACATGGGCTGGACTATACAAAGTAACAGTTGTTAAAATCTACAGTGAACTTTTCAATTGCTATGATTATATATATAATTTAGAAATTAGAAATAACTTATGAGATTGTCACAGGAATAGTAATCAACATGAAAAATAATTTGTACCGTTTGAAAAACCAAGAATACATGTCTGCCATTTCTATTCCTTTGTAATGATTTAAGGTCTTCATAACATCTAAACAACATGAAATTGTAAATACTTAACAATAATAAAAAAACCAAGTTTGTGGATAGCAACAGTATGGGTCATACTTGTTAACTACTAGTCTACTACCAAAGTGGCTTAGTGTGACTTTGTGAGGCCAATGAAATGTTAACGTGTATGTGATAAACCGGTTAGGCCGCGTATATCTCTGAGGTTAGGCGTTATTCTTTAGCTCGCTGCCTAGCCGGGTAACCTTGACATGTAAAATTTTCATCCGTTTACTTACCCATTCTAAAATTTTAAAATCCTAGATATTTTGTAACTATGAAAACGTCCATAAAAGTTCACATGAGCCTTTAGGACACATAAGCATAGAAGTGTGCATCATCAAATTTGAATCAACTACTAGAAATTTCGTAACATTGGAGTTGATGGAATATCCAGCAGTATGTATCAGTCACGTACCTTTGAGATATAAACCATGAGGAGGCGACATATGGACATTAATGAGATGAGGATGTTCAAGGTGGCCGTTTTGAGATATATAGTACAAAACAACAACTTTTCCGGCAGGAACCAACTCCTTAGGCTCTCTCCAAACATGACTTCTACTACCGGAACAACGATTGTGGATGGCGGGACTTACATTTCCAGGTTTATTATTTTATTTTTTTCGAACGGCAAAAAAAATATTAGTTTATTAGTTGAAAGAATTCTTGTGTTATATAAGACGAGAAGGTAGGGTTTTGGCGGGTATAGGGTAGGTCTAGTTAGTTACAACTTATGTAGTAGCAAAATTTCGATCTACCGCTAAAAAATATTGATTTAAAAGCTTAGTATTTAATTTGACATCAGAAATTCATCTTTGTGATAAACTTTGTTGTTCTACATTAAAATACACATGTAACGATTTGGCTGTTTTAACTCATTTTATTTTATTTTAACCATAGTTTCAGTTAAGGATATACAAACGGCTGTGCGTATAGTATTTGGAATGGGAGGTGATTTATGCACCATGTTTTTTTTTGTCATACACCACTAAATTACACCGTTAATACACACAATACAAACCGATGATGCATGATTAGTGATGTATGGAGTAAAAAAAACATGGTGCACAATCCATTGTTTATATACGTGGCACAACTAGCTAGTAACTTTTTATAAACAAACAATTTTCTTTTTCTTGAAACTTTGGAGTATTGATCTCACTGTTAATGAATGTTGGATTCCTAGGCCCAGCATCTCACCAAGTCTAACATATAAGCCCCAACTGAGGTTCCATTCTAAAACCAATTGGTGATAGAA
>BQNB010046521.1:0-43648 GCA_026074375.1 Tanacetum coccineum
TTGTTTTTCGAAAAACTCCCCCTTGAAAGATGGAGTGTTGAACACACAATTTTGAAAGATTATGAATCGTCAGTGAGAAATTCTTGAAAAATTGTGTTCAACATTTTGAAAAACATCATGTTAGAAGACTTCTCTTCCAACTCTAAGGGTAAGCGCACTTATACATACACTATCCTTTTTCTTAAGCTTCAAACTTTAATAGAAATGACATGTTTTGAAAGCATTTGAAACTCCTGTTCGAACTTCATTTACACGCCCGTGTCGATATTAATCAACATTTCTAGGTACGTAAATGTTATCGATTCCAAGAGACATGTCGAGAAGAATATTTTTTGAAACATTTTCTGATTTTTTGATTTTGTATTTTCTTTTTGAAATTTTATATTTTTGTATTTTTTTTTATAAAAAATATTTACATGTTGACCTCAGCATTGTTATGTGATGGTGAAATAGTAATTCCAACTCTTGTCGTGATGTATCTGTCTTGTCTGCTGGAGGAACAACTTTTGGAACCAGCTTTGAACTTGACAGTTCATTGTTGTGGTCGTGAATTCCGAGTTCTGAACTGTTATGATCAGAAGTCATTGCTTGTTCATCAGATGAAAATTCCTTGAAGCCCTGGTTTCTCAGATATCAGTCTTTTCAGCAACCAAACTCAGAGTCCTTCCTTTGTAGGATTTAAAGATGTACCTGCATGTATGTTAAGTGTACCTGCACTGACATCAAGAGTTTGTTTGCATTCATATTGGTTAGTGATATCGTCATTTGAACCATTTGAGGGTTCACTATCAACCTTGGTTGTGCTAGATGTAAATATCTTTCTAGTAGGAACCCACCTAAGACCAACTATCTTGAAAATTTTACCCGTTGGTTGACAAGATCTACGAGTCATTGTTTTCTCATGCACAACGGAAGTCTTTTTTATTGAAGACCTATGTCTTTTTGGGATATGTCTTTTTGGTTTCTTTGCAAAACTTGTTTGCTCTACAGGTATGTATCTTTTTGTTGTCTTATTGAATGGAACCTTAGCACGTGAGTTGACTTCATTCAGGAAATTTGTTACATAAGAATCATGATTGGCATTAAAGACACATTTCTGACATGTTGAGCAAACAAAATGTTTGGAGTCAGAAAAACTTCTAGAATTCCTAGAGTGTTCTGCTATGGGCACAGTTTTCAAATACTCTTAGATGCAGGCCAATTTCTAGACTTTTGGTTATTGATCCTAGGTTTTGGTTTGCTACCATTTGCCATGCTTTATGATCTAGCAGAAAGAATCACACTAGGTTCTAAATTCCTACTACTTTCTTATGTCTTTTTCTTAGCTTCCTCTAGGTAGTGATTATGAACCATGTCATTTGAGCTATACCTAGATGAGCCAGGTGCAATCATGTGATGAGGTTTTGCAACAGTATATTCTCTTTCCTTAGGCAAATAATGTGTAGTGACTGGTTTTGACAAATCGTTATTGACATCAACTTGGGAGGCAAACCGTTGCTTTAAAAATCTAGGTCGTTCAGACTTAAACTCAGTCGGTTGTCTAACAACTGATTGGTTTCTACGTGGTTGTAAAGCCGATTTCCCTAAGATTGACAATTTTGCAAACTTAGTATTCACACTATTTCCTGTTAATTTCATTAACTTTTTTTTAATGCTGCAATTGTAAACCCTTGTTCCTGAAGTTGAGCTTTAAATTTATCATTATTTGCAATCAAAGAAGTTGTGTGTTTTATGTTCTTAGCTCTCGTTGTCTTGATAGAATCAAACATTTCTTTGTAATGCCTTTTCAAAGTCTCATTTCCTTAAGTAATTTAGCCACTTTATGTTCCAATTTGATGTTTATTGTTTCAATTACATCTATGTCATGTTTAACCTTGGTTTCATTACTTTTTAATTTCAAAAATTGACCATGTTGCCCTTCTTTTAAAGCTTGATTTTGATATTTAAGTTCAAGATTAACACAATGTGCTTCTATTCTTGAAAAATCTTTTTGAAATTGGGCAACAGTCTTTTTGAGACAAATATTTTCAAATTCGAGGGATTGATTTGTGAGTTCAGTTGTCTAGTTATCATTTACATTAGCAGGCAAAGGACATGTGTCATGACATTGTTCAACATTCTGGTCAACCTCTCCTTCATTATTGAATTCAGGTTGCTCAGTATGTTGTTGTCTTGTAGCAAATACATTGAGTTTAGTAGTCGTTTGTACCTCAGCCATTGGCTCTTCATCATATATGGGTCTGATATCTGCATCATCAGCATGTGCATCATTCCATGATCTGCTGCTTGTATCCTGCTCTTTTGATTCTGTCCCAATGCTTTCTGTGTTAACCAAACTAGCATCCATTACTTTTCCCGTATCAACCTTTTCCTTTGTTGTCTGAATCTGTCTTTCATTCACCCAGATGTCATACTCTCTTTTATGTAGTGCTCTTTCATCAATCAACATCTTCACAGATTCCATGTGTTGGATCAGTGTGTCACGGAATTCTGGAATCTCGAGTTGAGTGTATTATAGGAAGTAGTTGCGTATCATTGCAACATATTCATCATCCATATACATCCGTGACTTGATGAACATCTAAAACTGTGTCTCGAGTACATTAAAAGCAGCCATGGATCCAATCTCTTGAAATTCTTCTTTGTCAAGTTGTTTTTCTAGTTGGTCCTCGTTCAGGAACATTATGCATGTGAAAGTCTCTATATCTTGACCTGTGGTATATCCTATATCATAACACAGGGTCGATTCTTAGATTTGGCTAGTTTCTAGAGAGAGAAACACTTGAGAGAGAATATCTAGAGAGAGAAAGTGTTTACCATGTAACATTTTTCATTTTCAGGTTATTTTCAACTTTAATAAATCCATTATTATTTTTAGAGTTTTAGCGTTCGCTTTAATTATTATCTTTATAGTAATCGCGTAAACTAAAAATCAAGTTCAATGTAAAAGAACATCAAAAAAATTAAAGTTTACATCAAACCAAGTGTTATATGATTTTTAGGAGTATAATTTATAACTTTTCATATTTATTTTTGTTGGTTAGTTAAAGCTTACGTTTCGCAATAAATTACATTCGGTCGTACCCGGAAGCACCTTTACCCATCTACACTCAAACAAATACCCACATTTATACCCAATACTCAAAATTTATTTATTTTTCTCACTTATATCACCTTAAAACCGGATATGAGCTTTTACACATGAAATAAATGATTTAATTCCTATTAAGTCTTTCTTTACAACTTGTAAATTCCTTTTCTACACATGTTAAACCTTACATGAATGTACCTTAAGCACAAGTATCAAGTAATTGGCTTGTCAAGAGTACCCTCCTCCTAGGGAGGAGGAGAGCTCTTACACCTTGTCCTTGAAACCACTTTCAATCCCATGGTTTCATTTAGGGTTGTTTAAGGTTTTCAACCATGCTATAAAAGGAAGGTCCCATGCCAACTAGCTCACACTCTTTCATACAAGTAAATTTAAATCACAAACTCTCTCTTTTTGATCCCAAAACCCACGGCACACTTTTGTGTATTAGGGTTTCATTTTAATTTTGCATCCAAGGCATTCCAAGTATTCAAGTGTTCATTCTAAGGTTATCTAAGGTTACTCAAGGTGTTAACAAGCTTGGATTCGGGTTTAACAAGGAATTATCAAGAAAACATATTTAGGGTTTTCTTGATTAGGGTTTTGATTTTGAAGGCTTGGTTAGGGTTTACATCTTGTGTTCATCATCCTACTTGTCTTCTAAAAGGTCCATTTAAAGTATTCCATGTTCATTCATTCATTTCCTATTGTGTACATACTTGTTGTATAAGTTAATCACCACCTAGATTCATTTTTAAGTTATATAAAGTGTTTGAGGATTTCATATGAACAAGTGACATGAACATTTAGAGGACTTAATACATGTAAGATATACGGTATAATACTTGGTGAAATTATGGTGCAAAGTTCTTAAACAAAAATGATTGTAAACTAACTTTATTAATTAAAAACCCTAATTATATTTGTATACCTACTGTTGGAATTCGAACCATAAACCCTACATTTTATATTTTATAAAAATAGTACTCTTTACAAGGATCGTAGGCATGTAAGGAACTCGAAAAACGGAATTATAACGAACAAGTTACGAATTTTACAAGTTATATATAATTAACTTTATAAAAACAGTTTTATAAACTGTAATGAACAGTAAAAGTTACTGTTCATCAGAGGTTTAAATTGTATAAATATAATATTTTGATAAATTTCCTTAATACGAACCCACGGACATAAAAAACGAACGGAATTATAACGAACAAGTTACGTATTTTACAAGTTGTATATAATTAATTATATAAAAATAAACTGTTATGAACAGTAAATATTACTGTTCATCAGTGGTTTAAAACTTTATAAATATGATATTTTGATAAATTATCTTAATACTAATCCAAGGATATAAGGAACTCGAGAAACGGAATTATAATGAACGAGTTATGATTTAAACAAACTACGTATAATTAATTCTATAAAAATAGTTTTTATAAACTGTAATGAACAGTAAAAGTTACTGTTCATCAGAGGTTTAAACTTTATAAATATGATGTTTTGATAAATTATTTTAATACGAAGTTCATGGGACATAAGGAAAAGTATAAATAAGGAGTCGAAACGATAAAGTTATGAGTTTTAAACTCGTGCGCGCTATTACTTTTATTTTTATACAAATCTTTTATAAAACAATTAAATTAATAATGAAATATCATTATTAAATCATACATTTTTACAAATGATGCGTTAGTAAATAATTTTTTTTTTCTTTACGAGTACAGTATATATACTTTAATTTAACGAAGCACGGGTTTATAATTATTTAAACTTTTAAAGAATTAATAAAAACTATTAGGTGGTGGTGTAGCTATACGAAACCCTTTTTTGTGATATTTTAATTATATGAAATTACATTATACTCTACGGCTCAATTAATTACAGTTGGCCCGGGGGCTTGCATTCAAATTGCCGAGGCGTTTCACTTTCTTGATTTAGATAATCAATCATTACTTACGGTGAGTTCATAGGCCCGTTTTTATACAACTATTAATTGTTTACAAACTTGGGGTGAGAAACATGCATTGTTGTTACATTAGACGCAAATACTCTTAAAAAACTTATTACGAGTTGGGGCCTAAGTAGCTAACCCACTTCTGCCCCTATCATGAAACTGTCAATTGCTAGTTTGCTGAGCACGATTGTATGATTAGATCTAAGTGGGATCTGACATCCCCGTCGTGTGTAGTAGCGCTCATCAGTTCTCGATGTATTGAAACAACGAACGTATACACTGTCGGAAACAATTGGATGTTGCAGGTTGAACATCTATCATGGCAACATTTGGTGCATTAAATTGCATACAGATATTGTGGCTTCGGTGTATGAGCTTAGTGCACTTCGTAAATTACTTTAAGATTTTGTATTGACTATGTGTTTACCTTGTCTTACATGGGAAATCTTGTGGTATTATTTTATACATTTACGTAACTTGAGAATTCACCCAACTTTATGTTGACGTTTTAAAGCATGTTTTTCGAATCAATAAGGTACGAGAAACAAGGATACATGTGTTGCTGTCACCATTTTGGAGTCATTACTATAAGGTTGATGCATTACTTTTGGGTATATTTGTGATGTCTTATATATCATTTACTTTTCATGGCATGAACTATGTATAGCTTCGGTCTATTGTAACAAAATAGTCTTTTTGATCCAATGTATCATCCCTCCCCCCCCTTATGTTATATCGAATCATATAGTCGTGATCGGTTCTCAATCTAGGCTTCTTGATCTATGAAGTAACATACGCTTCCAACCCATATTCCGCTGTGACCCCAATTTTGGGGTGGGGTGTTACAGATTGCATCAAGAGCCTTAGGATTTTAGAGAGCCAGTGTCAATATTTTTACTTATCTATAAACCGTTTTCAAACATTGCATCATAAAGGATTTTCATGGGCCATTCATTCATACATTACTGGTTGGCTACTTAGTTAGGTTTATAGATGCTGCATGGTTCACATACTTGTTTTAATATATTAACGTATATTATTATTGTTCTTATATATATATTGTGTATATTTATTATATATATATATATATATATATATATATAAGGGATCAAGTGAGAAGAAAAAATATAATGAGAAGAATAAGAAGGATTTCTAGCCACACATTTTAAATAGGAAAAAGAATTTTAAAGGGAGATGCATGCATTTTTATAGGTGTATCTGAAATGTGTGGTTGTTGGTGGGTTGTGGTTACTTCTTATCATTCTATTATAGTTTTCTTCTCATTTGATCTGCTCATATTACATAATATATATATATATATAATTATAATATATTTAGTTTATATATATATTATATTAATACTTCACTGCCTTGCGTATATTTTAACTTATTTATTAAGAGTTATTATTTAATTACTAAAAACATTCTTAAAGACAAAGTATTACTATAAATTTGTAATGTCCTAAACATAATCTCTCTTATAAGATATATACCTCATTCATTCATAAATCATTCTATGTATGCCACCAATCATTCATACCATCATCATTCATTCCATAGATTGCATTCCATTTCGCCAGGTTGTTTTTTATCACTGTAATGAGTGCATATTCATTCACCATGCATCATCGTACATCGTGTGTACCTTTCATACTGCACGCATCCTGCATGGTTTATTAAAGTGATTTATATAACTTTTGCTTGTGCAGGTCTATGGCTGACATCCATATTCCCGTATTCTGCTGAGGAGATTCTTGGGGACCCGATCGTTCCTCGGGTAGATTATCATTCACCAGAAGCCTGTCGCTGCAGTTGCTTTTCCTGCAGCGGCCATTTTGTTGAGGATCACAAGCCCAAAAACGGGGAGGCTATAGAGGCATACGGAAGAGCATTATTCTGAGTGCCCATACAGGGGAGCTGACGGCTATGAGATTTAGGGGAAGACATTGCTGAGGGCAGAAAATTTAGTTGTTCTTTTATGTGGGTATTGGTTATTTATTCATAAAATTTTTATTGTGATGATTTGTTATTTTGATGTGTGTTTGCAAATTTATTTGATATTATTTTTTTTATTTGTTATAAATGTATATTATATAGCTTTCTTTTATGTTTGTATTTATTGATTTACAATTTTAACTAATTTTATTTTAAATTGATGTTTTATTTTTTCTTGCTTTGTTTTTTTTTACAATTAATGTGTTGAATTTGTTTATTGTATAATGTTTGTTATTTAATGAATGTTTTTGCTTTATATTTTGCTCTAAATGTAGTATATTTGATCGAAGATGTTTCCGTTTTTATGCCATATAAAATATGTTTTTGGATAAATCGTTTGATTATGTATTTTATGTTTTAAAATGTTAAATTAATGAATTGCTGTTTTTTGAAAATATTTGGTATATTATTTCTTATAAGTTATAACATTGTTTATATTATGGATTATTGATATTTTTTTTGAATTTATGTTTTATTAAATCTTAAATTTATTTATTATTTTGATTGTTTGTGTTTTCTTTTTTGTTTAATTGATTTGGATATTAATTTGTATATTGTTAACGTTTATTGTTGAATATAATTGCTTACTGTTGCTAAATTAATATTGCATAAGATTTTAAACTGCTTGAATAAATAATAATTTATTTGTTTGGATTATTAATTTTTATTATGTGTTTATTTTTCCTCTTAATTTTGTTTATGCATGGATGCTTTATGAACTCAAAATTTAATTATTTTTATTGTTGTCTTTCATATTTGCTATATTGATTTATTCGATCATATTATTACTTGTTGCTTGATAATGAAAATCTTTTTGATGCATTTCTTTAATGAAATGTAAAAAATGATGTATTTTATTTTGTATATTTTATTATGAAGTATATATTTTTTGCGATAAATAATGAATGTTAAAAGTATATTAATTTTGATAAAATGTGGTAATATTGACTTGACATTACTTATAAAATTTTTACAATAATTTCATAAAAGCTTTTATTTCTATGATTTATGTAAAATTCAAAGAATTATATCATTTTTTGATATTATTTTGCTATTTGTATTTATTATTTTACTTTATTGATATTTATGCTTTTAATATTTATATTGTTATCTAAAACTGGGTTTTTGTTTTTGTGGTGCTTATAACAAATTGTTTAATGTTTAATGTCTCTTGTTTTTCTTTGAAATTTTCTAGATTTTTATTTTTTTCTATGTGTTTTATATGTTTTTGTAAGTTTGCTTGATTGATTTTAAATATTATGTCTTAATATGTGTTTTTGTATTTGTTTTCTTATAAATTTTGTTTGTTTTTGGTCTTATTTATGTATTTTTTAAGTGGTTGTTTTTTATCTTGTGACTTTGTTAATATCTTGGTTGCGAATTTATGTTATTATCTTTGAATTATGTATATGGGATAATTTTTTTGGTTGTATTTTATAATGTATTTGATAATATCTTGTATCTTGTATTTTGAGAAGATTATTATTTTCTTGTATAGATTTAGAATTGCAATTTCTTTTAGTTGATGAAATACTTTCTGTCTTCAATTGTGTATGTTGTTAATTATTGTTTTTATGATTGTTTGCTGTTTTGCATTGTTATTGTTTTTGTATTTTATTGTGGTATAATTTTTTGGTATAATTTTATGTATTACAATAATGTAATAATTCGAATTTTACTTGATAATTAATTTTTATTGATTGTTGTATTATTATTTTGGTAGTTAGATATATGATAGTGTTTTTTTTTTTTGTTTTTGTGAAATTGTGAAATATTTAATTATAATAATATATGAATTCTTTTGAATGATATGTGGGATTTGATATGTTTTATTATTATTTGATGTTAATTGGTATTCTTTTATTTTTGTTATATTGGATTGATGCAATGTGTAAAACATGTTGAATTATATATTTGATGAGATGTATGTACATTTATTGGGTTATTTTATAATTAAATATATTTTTTTTCTTTGTTTAAATTTTCATTTTTGTGTATTAATACAAATTGCTGATTCATATTTTAATGTCTTGTTTACTTCAATTTACATATGAAAATTGCATGTTATTTATCTAAATAATTTTTTTATTGTTTATAAATTTTCTTTATTTATTTTTTCAAGTTTAATGTTTTTTATAATAATTTTAATTGTTTAATGATTTATGTATCATTTATGTTTAGAACTAAATATTATTACATTATTTTATTTATTATATTCCTTTGTTTTTTAATATTATGTTTAATGTTAAAAAATATGTTTTTATATGTTTTAAATAATGCCATTTTAATGATATATAATTGATGTAATAGACATGTTAATTTTAATGCTTCATATTTTACTTTTATTTTTAGTAAATGAGATTAAATGCAATTATTGTAATTGTGTTGTATTGTTTTTTATTGAATTTGACTTATTTAAATAAAATTTTCAATTTATTGATCATAATTTATTTCTTGTATTTTAAATATAAATAATTTTTAGTGATGATTATTATATTGTGTATTTTTGATGTAATATTTTAGATTTATCATTGTTGGTATTTAAATTCATTTAATATTTTGATTATGCTTTATAATTTTTGAAAATCAGTTTGAATATTTATAATAATATTAATATTATATTAAATTTATGTTATATGTATGCTTTTTCGTTAGTTTTTTAATTGTATATATGAATAAGTTCTTAATATTTTTATGTTGTTTGGCATGGGATGATTGAAAAAATGGGTCTCTGCTGATTATTTTAAAATAGTATTTTGATTGATTGATAATTGTGTTTTCTAATATGTTTTTTTGTTTATAATATTTGTTGGAGCATTGATTTGTATTGATCTCATGTCCATTGGGTTTTGTGTTGTTCGGCTGTAAGTCGCTATAGATTCGGTGCTGTTGATGGAGTTTTGTTTTTAATTTTGTTACTTATTTTTTTAATATATGCTAATGTTATTCCTTGTCTTTGTACCCCCCTGCACCTTACCTCCCCCCCCTCAACCAAGAACTCCCCCCCCACCCCCCCCCCCCTCTTTAATTTTTCTTTTATGTATTGTTCTATTGGTTTTTGTAGCTTGTCCTAAACTCGTTTTATTGATCAATAATAATATAAATCTCTTGTCTGTTTTGTTGTACATATTTAATATTATGTATGTTTTTTGGGTATTGTAACTCGATTGTAGTTTTTATAAATGACTTTTTATATCATTCTTATTTATGGTTGAGATTTTTAAATAATATGTTTTTGAAAATTTTCTTTGCATTTTTCGTTGTTATATGTCTTGATATTGCCTTTGATTGTTGTTATGATTATGTCATGCTAATATAAATTGCTTTCAATTGGTATTTTTCAATATGTTTTAATTAAAATGAAATTTTATAATGTATGGGTTGATAGTATATGTGCATATGTGATATTTTATTATGTTTTCTCGTGTTTTGAGTTTTATGCTTGAATGCTAAATTTAAACCTATTTTGCATTTAATTTTGTTATGTGTAATAATAATTGCATTAATATAAATCTATCATTATTGATTTATTATTATTATTTTTTTTTTTCTTTAAATTGTGTTAATTTAATTTTTTTTTGTGGTCTTCTGCAAATGATATATTGTTATATTAAATGTTTGTATTTATATTATGTAATTTATTTGTTTATGTATAAGTGTTGTTGAATGATTTTGTCAAGTAATTTTTTTTTATGAAAAATGTTTTCTGTCTTATTTTTTTGTAAAATTTTTTTTATGTTAATTTTATTGATGTCTAATTATATAATATCTGCAATATTTGTGAAATGTTATGCTAAATGTTTATTTTGTGAATTTTTTCCACGTGTAAAATTTTTTATATGATGTTAATTTAATGTTTTGGTAAGTCATTGTAATGTAGTATTTTTATTATTTTGTTATATTGTTTTAATTTGTATTTATTTTTGGTAATGTTCTTATGTTATATTTCCTAATAAATGATATTTATTATATTAATAATTTTTAATGTGGAATAAAAAGTTTACATTTAAGTTTTTTTATGGTTTAAACAATTTTTATTAATTGAATATGTTATAAAATATGAAATAATTGTTTTGTTGTCTTGGTTCTATGTATTGTGGTATAGTATATTTTATTAGGTAAATAAATAATATTTGATTAAATTTTTTATGTGCTTAATAAAATTCTAAAATTTTCTTTTTTGTTGATTTTTTATTTTATTTTGCACATAATTTTGGATGATTGCCAAGGTTGTATATTGCTTGTGTGTTTTTTTTATTGATCTGTTTTTTTTATTTGTTTTTTTTTTTTTAATTTGTATTCTATTAGCTTAATAAGTGTTTTGTAAAATTTTTTATTGTTGATTATTTTTATATAAATGTATATTTATTCTTATTTACATAACTTATTGTGATTTATTAATGTTTTTTAAATATTTTTGTATGTGTTCAATTGTTAATTGAATATTATTTTTCAAATGATAATACTATGACATGCTTCTGGAATGTTGTTTTTTGTTAAAATTGAATTATTGTGCGTTTTCTTTTACTATTTACTGTCATGTATTTATGGTTTTTAGTATTTTGATACTCAAAGTGCAATGGTGTGTTATATTTAAAAAAATTTTATTTATTTGTGTTTTTTATTGGTTTTTTTTTTTAATTTTGTGTTTGGTTTAAATGAATTGGGTCTTTTTTTATTCATATTTATGTAATGTTACGTATGTATGTTGTGCTTTGTATGTATTTATAAAAATTTATTTTAATTTCATTGTTGCTTTGTTTTTTTGTAACTTTATTATAATTGTTATTATATAATGTTCATTTTGCATGCCTAGATTTTAATTGTACTTGAATAATGTTTTATATTAAATTATTTATTTCCTGAATGATGTGTTTTTTAGAATGTAATAAGTGTTAAATTCTGAATTTAATTTTGTATTTGAAAATTTATTATTATGATGTATGCATTTTTGTTTATATTTGATTTAATTATATGTTAAAATTTTTGAATTAATTTATTTTTTTTACTGTTGTTTGCCTGTGTTAGTGTTTGATGAATGAATTAGTTTTTTGTTTTATATAATTGTGAATGAAATTGATTAATATTTTATTCTGTTTTGTTTTATATGTCCGATTTTGGTTTTTTTTATTTAATTATTGATTATTTAATGAGATGTTTGACTATATATTATTTTACTTTTTTAAAGTGTGATGTTTATCTTGTGGTTATATTTTGTTAAATAAATGTGTAATTTCTTGCAATTCTTTTTGTAAAATTGTGGATTTATTAAATTAGCTAGTTTAAATTTTCCTTTGGTTAAATGCTATGTTTTTAATTGTGATGTGAATTTATGTTATGTTTTTAATGAATTATTTTTGTAAATTATTTTTAAATTTATATCCTTTCTGCGATCTAATTTATTATGTTTTGTTAATTGTGATTTATATTTGATTTTAATTTTCAGATTGTTAACATTGAATGCGTGAATATGTATCTCGAAAATGATTTGTTTTATGTTTAAATATTTTATCTTTTCAATGATTTTTATATTCAAAAAACTTTTTGTTTGTATATTTATACGAGTTTAATAATTAATGAAATCGGTCATTTTTTGGGTTCTTTGTTTTTATTATGTAAAAGGATTAAATGATATTTTTGTTAAATTTTTAATTTTTAAAATAAAATTATTTTCATATTAATTGTTTTATTGTATTTTTTTTTATTATAAATTTATTTTTGTGCTGTATATTTATTTATGCTTTCTTTAATAACATTGTAGTCTGGGGGTTTTTGCCTGTATATTGTTTTGTATTGATGTTAGCTTTTAGTATTAACCATGTTTATCTTGATTCAATTATTTGATATAAAAAAATGAATTCTTATTGATTTTTTTTTTAAATTAATTAAAAATGTGTGTTTATTTTTCTATGCCTTAATTTGATAATTATTTTGATGTAGGTAAAGTGTATATGTGGATATTTTTATATTTTATTTTAACATGTGCTATTATCTTTATTTGCTAATTTGTTTTGCGATTTTTTATTTTTTCTTATCTATTTAATCTTTTTTTTTTTTATTTTTTTAAATTTATATTATTGTTTTTGATATATTGTTATTTTGATATTTTATATTATTTTTTATTTCTGTTGTATTTTTTTTTATTTTGTAATATATTAATGCATATGTTGATGGCTTTTGTTTGCTTATTATTTAACTCATATTATTTCTTTTTTTGAAGATGTTTGTCATTTATTGATTGTGATTTTCTTTGTTATCTTTTTATTAGCAGTTTTGTTGATGTGTTAATGTGATTTGATTTCTTTGTGAACTAATCATTTTAATCTTGCTTTGCTTGTTTTAATTGTTTTTTTAATATGAATTTTGGTTTTTTGTGCAATAATTTTTTATGGTTTGTTAATTTGTGTATTGCTAAATGTGTATTACTTTTTAATTTTTGTTGATGTTTTATTGTTGATTATATCATATTGTGATTTTATTTTTTGATTGCAATGCATAATAAGTTTTTTATTTTAATTGAATTTTATGTTTCATGATTGTTTTGTTTTGTCTTGTTTCAAAAATTTATTCTTATAAATAATGTTTTTTTTTTTTTTATTTTTTTTTTTTTTTGTGAATGATATGAAAACTATTTGGATTGAAATTGATCATATTGTTATTTGTATGTAATTTATGCTGCTATATGTATATCTGTTTAATTTGATTATATGCGATTTTTTGTAAGGTTTTGGTTTCTTTGATTCTTTTGTGTTGTTTATTTTTTTTGTAATGATTAAATTATTGAATATTCTTTATTAATTTTATATTAATTATATGTATGTATATCCTTATTCTTGTTTGGATTTTATAAATTGTTTGCTATAGTTAAAATCTCATATTTTGTTTTCGCATTTTAAAATTCAATTTTTGAGTACTTTTATGCTTTTAAATGTCTACTGTGGGCTTTTGAATTGTTTTTGTTTGAAATGTTATTTTTGTTAATTAATTGCGTTATATATGTATTATATTTTCTGTTTTTATGGTTATTTGTTTTGTTATGATTATATTATAATTTTTCTTAATATAATTGTAATATTATTGTATTTTGTGGATATCTGCTTTTTTTAAGATTATTTTATTGCATAATCGGACGTATTACTCTATGGAAATTGTTTAATATATGTAATTCAATACTGATTTTATTTTTGGCTTATTGTCTTTTGGTTTTTTTTTTAATTTTTTTGATGTTTATGTTTTATGTATGTAAATATATATAAAAATTGTTATATTGTCAATGCTTTTTATTTTTGGATTTTATACAAAATGTGCAAAATTATATAAAATTTTGATAATGCTTATGATATATTATTATTATTAATAATTTTTTTAAATATGGATTTAAAAATGTTCTGTTTCATTTTGAAATTGTCTATTTTGATTATGTTATATTTAAATGTTATATCCTATAATATAGTTGAATGGGTTGCAAAACTTAATTTTTTGATTATATTATAATGTGTTCATTAAATTTTGAAAATAAATTATTTTTGCTTGAAAAATGTATGTATTTTTATTGTTGTTGCAAAAATTTTTGTTTGTGAGTTTTATTCATTAAGTGATTTTAATAAATTGTTTTATTTATTGTTTTTAATTGCCATTTAATTATTTATATTTTTTATAATTATTTATTAAAGAATATATGTTTTTTCTTTTATCGTTAATTGATGATTGCAATAATGTGCATCTTTTAATTTTTATGTGAAATATTATTTTGTATTTTTGAAAACTTAAATGATTTTATTGATATGTTGTTTTGCATGATTCATGATGTAATTCGTTGTGTTTTTTTGATGTATTTTGTTATGAAATTTCTGGATATATTTTTGTTTTTATGTTTTTTTTTTTATTTTATAATAAATCGTTTTTTATGGTATTTTTAATGTTTTGTTATTATATATGTTTTTTGCCCATACAGGAGGAGCTGACGGCTCTGAGATTTAGGGCAGACATTGCTGAGGCAGAAAATGCTTCATTGCGTGCTAGGATTAAGACTACAGAGGCAATCGAGAAGATTACTCGTAACCGTGAGAGACAGGCTCGTGTTAAGATTGAGCAGCAGTTGGCTGCGGTTCAAGAGTCCCAGCGTCAGGACCGAGAGGACTTTAGGAAACTCAAGGAGCTCGTGACCAGTCAGTTCGGACGGCACTCATAGATATCTTGCTTCATGATTTATGTACTAGCTTGTATTGGAGATTTTTAGTATTAAGAAAACATGTAGTCTTTTGGTGGGAAGAAACAATGAACCCAATTATCTATCAAATTATGGTATTATGAAAACTTCGTCAATTTTATTTCAACTCTCTATTATCCATGCAAACCGCTTACTAAAACATTATGATTTTATGAAACGTATCACTGTCACACAATAAACTATTTCGTTGTCTCTCATAAACTGTTTCATGGGCAATTTAAAAAAAACTATTTTGTTATAGATTCGTAAACAATTTGTTATCACAACATATACTCCTTACTATTACATTATGAACTGACACGTGATTCCTTCGAAGTTTATTTTGATACCACCTCATGAACAATTTTAGTATTGTCTCATAAACAAAGTCGATGTCATTAACAAACTACCTTACTATCGATTGATAAACTATCATTTTATAAACCATCTTACTATCGTTGACAAATTATCTTACCAATCGTTCAATAAACTAACATTTTATAAACTATTCTCAATCATTTCACAAATACCTTATAAATTACCTTCTTGACATCTTATATACTATTTTGCAATCATCTTAAAAACTACGTTACTATCACTTTATGAAGTATCTTGTTCTTACCTTATGAAACCATTTCTCATCACATAAATTATTTTATTATCAACTCATAAGTCATTTAGCTATCGTCTTGAAAACCATCATACGATTTCTCGCAAACCATTTTATTGTCATCCTATCAACAACCTTGCATCCACCTTGTGAATCATTTTGTCATCTTATAAAACTCTTTGATACTTCTTTATACATAACACAATTTTGACGAAAATGAGCATCGCATCGTTAGCCCTCAAATATACATAGCCTGATCACCTATGTATAATTCAGGAAGGACTATGCCATGCTGAGAGTAGTCACCATGTAACATTTGTCAATAAATCCATTTTTACTTACATCCTTGAAAAACAAAAACAAAAAAAACAAAAAAAACAAAGTTTTGTGTGCGTATTCGTAAAACGCGTTTACTTTGGGAAACCAAATTAGTAACCATAGCAACTAAGCAGACCTTTACTCCACCTTACTATAAAGTTGACATCATCTTATACCAAATCCTAAGCCGAAAAGCCGAGACACATCACTAGTCGACCTAGGACAATTCGCTATCAAATTTGCTCGCCATTAGAGAATTTACTAAATCATCCATTCAACATCAACCTAATGCCCATATAACTTGGTAGTTTCAACGTCATAATTAGTATGGATTGGTTGCCATGATAGCTTATACAGAGAAGATCGTTCGTATTCCATGGGGAAATGAAACATTAATTGTTCGTAGTGACGGAAGCGACAACGGACACGGGTCCCGATTAAACATCATCTCGTGTACCAAAACCCAAAGGTACTTGCTAAAAGGATGCCATGTCTTTTTGGCACATATTACCATAAAGGAGGCCGAAGATAATTCAAAGGAGAAGCGACTTGAAGACGTACCAATCATTCGAGATTTTCTCAAAGTATTTCCTGAGGACTTGCCGGGTATTCCACCAGCCCGACAAGTGAAATTTCGAATCGATTTGATACCTGGTGCTGCACCTATAGCACGGGCGCCTTATCAATTAGCATCGTCCCAATCACATTGACAAATTTCTTACCAATTCGTTCAATAAACTAACATTTTATAAACAATTCTCAATTATTTCACAAATACCCTTATAAATTACCTTCATACGTCTGATATACTATTGTTACAATTCATCGTAAAACCGAACGTTAATATCACTGATTATGAAAGTCTCTTGTCTTACCTTTATGAAACTATTTCTCATCACACAAAATTATTTTATTAACAACTCATAATTCAATTTAGCTATCATCTTGACAACAGCATCATATCGATTCTCGCAAACCATTTTAAAGTTGTCATCCCTATCAACACCCTTGCAATCCACCTTGTGTAGTCCAGTTTGTCATCTTATTAAACTCTTGATAGTTCTTTATACATACCACAATTTTGAACGAAGAAGGAGCATCGCAAACGTTAGCCCCTTAAATATACATAGCCTGAATCACCTAATGTATAATTCAGGAAAGACCTATCCATGAGAAAGTAGCACCATGTAACATATTGAGTCAATAAATCCATTTTACTTACACCATTGAAAAAAAAAAAAACAAAAAAAACAAATTTTATGTTCGTATTCGTAAAACGCGCGTTTATTTGGGAAATTGAATTAGTAACCATAGCAACTAAGCAGACCTTTACTCCATCTTACTATAAAGTTGACATCATCTATACCAAAATCCTAACCGAAAAGCCGAACAACATCACTAGTCGACCTAAGGACAATTCCTATCAAATTCGATCGCCATTAGAGAATTACAAATCATTCATTGCAACAATCAACCCCCCCCCCTAATGCCCATATAACTTAGGTATATCAACGCAAAGTTGGTATGTATCGGTTTCAAAATATCATGCCATAGATAAGCTTATGCCGAAAGATCGTATTCGTAATTCCATGGGGAAATGAAACATTAACGTTCGAGTGACGGAAGCGACAATGGACAGCGGGTCCCGATTATACATCATCCTCTGTACCAAAACCAAAGGTACTTGCTAAAAGGATGCCATCTCTTATATTGGCACATAGTACCATAAAGGAGGCCGAAGATAATTCAAAGGAGAAGCGACTTGAAGACGTACCAATCATTTAAGATTTTCTCGAAGTATTTCCTGAGTACTTACAGGGTATTCCACCAGCCCGAAAAGAGAAATTTCGAATCGATTTGATACTTGGTGTTGCACCTATAGCACGGGTGCCTTATCAATTAGCACCATCCGAGATGAAAGAATTGTCGAATCAACTAAAGGAAATTTCTGACAAGGGCTTCATAAGACCTAGTTCCTCACCTTGGAAAGCTTCGGTCTTGTTGTCAAAAAGAAGGACGGATCATTTCGAATGTGCATCAACTATTGAGAATTAAACAAGCCGACGGTAAGGAATCATTATCCACTCCCAAGGATCGACGATTAATTTGATCAACTACAAGGATCCAGTGTTTGTTCTAAGTTAGACTTGTGATCTGGTTATCATCAACTTCGAGTACATGAAGAGGATATTCCAAAGACGGCATTCAGAACTCGGTATGGTCATTACGAGTTCCAAGTTACGCCATTTGGTTTGACGAATGCACCGGCGGTATTTATGGATCTCATAAATCGATGTGGAAATCATATTTAGATAAGTTTGTGATTGTCTTTATCGAAGATATATTAAGAAAAAGAAAGAACATGAAGAACATCTTAAGGTAATTCTGGAATTTCTTAAGAAAGAAGAATCGTATGCTAAATTCTCTAAATGTGAATTTTGGATTCCCAAGGTATAATTTCTCGGCCATGTGAGTGACAGTCAAGGTATTCACGTGGATCCCGCCAAGATCGAATCTATAAAAGATTGGCCATCTTCTAAGACTCTGACGAAGATACTACGTCAATCTTTAAGTCTTGCTGGATACTACCGAAGATTCATTGAAAGATTTTCAAAAAAATCGCTAAGCCAATAATCAAACTCACTCAGAAGAAAGTCGCCTTTGAATGGGGTGACAAGCAAGAAGCAGCTTTCCAAACAATGAAAAATAAGTTGTGTAGCATTATGGCTCTACCTGAAGGAAGCGAGGATTTTATGGTTTATTGTGATGCTTCACATAAGTATTAATGGAAAGGGGGAAAGTAATTGCTTATGCATCACACCAATTGAAAATTCATAAGAAAAACTATACGACTCATGATTTGGAACTTGGATCGGTAGTGTTTGCTCTAAAAAATTAAAAACACTATTTGTACGGAACCAAAGTGTATGATGCTTCACATAAATAAAGAGTTGACATCACATTCTTGATCAAAAAGGATCTGAACATGAGGCGACCGTCATTGGTTAGAGTTGCTCAGCGGATAACGATTGTGAAATACGTTATCACACGGGAAAGAAAACGTAGTGGCGATGGCCTTAGCCGTAATGAACAGATATGCCAATTACGAGTTCGAGCCTTAGTCATGACTATTGGTTTGAATCTCCCCAAATAAATTCTGGAAGCTTAAATAAAGGCATAGAAACCAGAGAACTTCAAAAAGGAAGACGTAGAAGGTATGATCAGGAAGGATATACAGAAGGAAAAGTTGAAACCCCGCTGCCGACAGACTCTATGCGTAAATAGGCAGAGTTGGTTACCATTGTATGGTGTATTTAAAGGACTGTGTACATGCACGAGTCAAGCAAGTCAAAAATACTCTACAATTATGGGTTCCGACAAGATGTATCAACTACATAAGAAGCTATATTGGTGGCCCAATATGAAGGCCCGACAATCGCCCACCTATGGTTAGCAAATTGCTTTGACATGTGCTTTAAGGTCAGGCTGAAAACAATGGGCCATCGGTTTGTTGCGCACCGGAGAGACATCAAGGAAATGGGATAATATCACTATGGATTTTATCATGAAGCTTCCTAAGTCGTCACAAGGTTATGACACCATTTGGGTGATTATTGACCGACTTAGTAAATCTGCAATCTTTGTACCAATGAGGGAAACTTACCCCATGGAAATATTGGCAAGAATGTACCTAAAAGAGGTAGTCACGAGGTATGGATATAATGTCTCTAATCATTTGTTGATCGCGACCATAGGTTCGTATTACAATTTTCTAAAGTAACTTTAGAAGGCATTGGGTATGAATTTTGTTATGAGTTTGCTACCATTAGCAAACTGATGGCCAAAGCGATAGCGAACTATCCAAACTTCGATGGATATGCTCGTGTTGCGTGATCAACTTGGAAATGGTTGGGTTTAATCATTTGACCATTGGTCGAGCTTGTTCATATAAACAAACAGTTATCACGCTAGTATCAAGGTGCACCCAATTTGAGGGCTTTACGGTCGAAAGTGTCGCTCACCTGTTTGTTGGGCCGAGGTTGGAGAAGTTCAACTCATCCAAATAGTTCAAGAGACGACCGAGAAGGTCATTCAGATCAAGCAAAGAATTCAAGCTCCTCATGATCGACAAAAGAGTTACGCCGATTTAAAGCGTAAGCCAATGGAATTTTAAGGTGGAGATAGAGTTATGCTTAAGGTTTCACCTTGGAAAGGGGTCGTACGTTTTGGCAAACGGGGGAAGTTAAACCCCAGATATTAATTGCAGTTTTACGTACCTATAAAATATATAATAAAAATACTACTTAGGTAAATTCCAACTATTCACCTTATCTAGGTAAAAGTTAGACTTACAAAAAAAATATTAATATATATAATATAGTATGTTTAACAGGGTTAAGTATGATACCCGGGGTCTGTTGTCCAATTGACTAGTGAAATTGAAACCACGTTTTAGGTTCGGATCCTGATTTGAATGTAGCAAAGATATGATTTGGAAAGATATTAAAATAAAATTAAAATGAACAATTAAACAAATACGGAAACTCAACTTAGTATTAAGCAAATGGACTAAAACTTAACCCTAGAAAATGTAAACTAAAATTTCACTAAATAAAGAAAAAGTGCATAAAATTATTAAAAATAAAAGCCCTAATTTTTATCTTTTTATAAAAGTTGAATTAAACTAATTAAAACTAACCCTAACTATTAATTAAAACTAAGTAAAACTAATTAAAGACTAAATACGGGTATATCTAAGTAAAAGTATCTTTAAGGATTAACTGGGTTAACTAGCTAACTAACGGGAAAGACTAACTGAGAAACAATTAAAACAGAAAATTACAAGAATGGTCCCTGAGGTCCTACCCCGATAATCACCAAGGTCCAATTATAAGCTCAAATTCTAAAAGTGCTTATCACTAAAAACTTAAAAGAGCAAAGTTGTAAAGGAAACTAGGGGGAACAAAATTAATAAAAGCTACTTGGGCTGAAAATAACAAATAAGCTCAATAAGAGCTTATTTTTATCCTGATCTCAAAAAGAGGGGTTTAACCCTTGGTTTTAGAAAATAAGCTATAGAAAACTCAAAATTAACTCAAAATGAAAAAGGAAAGAAGTTCTAAAGAGCTTATGATGTGCTTAACCTAAAAATGAAAAGAACTAGAACTAGACATCCTCTTAAGCTACTGAAATTAAGCATGAATTAAGCAAACTCAGAAAATAAGCAAAGAACTCAAATTCCAAATAAGCTAAAAACTTTTAAAAAGCTAAACTGGACTCTAAAACTTTAAGGACTAATTAAACTACTTATAATCTATCTATATAAGCTTTAAAATCTAGACTTATAAGCTAATTTAACAAATTAAGAATCTACTTAAGTTCCTACTGTTTTTGGATTTTTAGCTTTTTTTTTAAAGACTTTAAACAGCAAAATAAGCTAAGACAATAAGCTAAAAAAACAAAATTTAAGACTTAAACCATATTGAGCTATAGCTAATCTAAGTCCTATCTGAATTTAAGAGTCTAAATCCTACTTATACTAAACTTAAAACTAGGCTAAAGGTAGCAGTACTAACTGATGTTAGTACTGCTAGTGTAAAATTTCAGCAGTACTTTCACTTCAAAGTACTGCTGATGCAATTGGTCTTTTAAGATCAGAATTAAACTATGAAATAAGCTAGAAAATGTAAACTAAAACTAAATTTATAATATGTATATACTAAAAACATAATCAGACATTGAATTTAAAATACCATGAACTATGAGTTGCTAGCTAAAATCTAGGCTAGCAATACTAACTGAGGAAAGTACTGGCAGCAGTACTATCTTACTGTTAGTACTGGTGCACTATTGCACAAGTGCAAAGCAAAAGTGCAGGCTTCCTAAGGGAGACCCTACACTTAAATACACTCTAATAGAGTGTATAAACAAGGTGCAAGTAAGATCCAAGCCTAAAGGGCTTGAGATCAAATTGACACAATAAAAACCTAAGCAACAAGCTCCCCTGGTGCTGAATACTTATAATAAGCCATTTCTTTTGAAATTTTTAAACTCTAATTAATAAAAACTAAATCGAAACTAATTTTGAATAAAAACTAAGCTGTCTCAAGCAAATAGCACAAATGAAATTGACTTTTAAAGGTCAAAATTGCACTAAACCAAACACCTCTTTAAGTTTATGACAGATTTGAGAAAAGCTTTTTAAGAGAAATCTAATAAACAATTGCTTAATACCAGATAACTAATAGATTTTAAACAACCACTTAATAAAGCATTGGAATTAATCAACTAGCAATAAGCTGATAATCAAAGATTAAGCCTATTTTATATATTTTGGTTTTTTCGAGGTTTTTAGACAATATATGAAAATCTATGATTTAAACTAAGAAAAAGAAAACAGATAAACAAACTACGATGATTAGCTAAATATAAAACTCAAAATAAGCACTATAAACTAAGAGAAATAAGCTAATAAGCAGATCTAAGTATAGAAAGCAATAGAGATTACTATTTTAAAGTAAAAATTAGGAAATGAAGAGATACCTTACAAACTCCTCTAGCTAAACAGAGGACCAAATTAAGCAAGCTACAAGCTCCTAGCTTATTTGATTAAGCTAGGGTTAAAGTCAATGGGTTCCTCTTCCAAGTTAAGATCCCCTTCCAAATGCTCTTTCAATAAGATCCTATGTAAATTATCTGATTTAAGGTTTAGGTAAGATTAATACTGAATTCATTATAGCTATATTTAAGCCTTATAGACTGAAAGAGCTTTAAATGAGCTTATTAGCTTATTGAGACAACTTTAGCTTATTAAGAGAGCTTATGAAAAGAAATTTTGAGAGATTTAGAAAAAACTGAATTTCATTAATTAAAGAAACTGATTACATTACTTGAAAAGGAAATACAAATCATTAAAGTAAAAATTCTAAATTAAGCTAAACTAAAAATTACTAAAAACCTAGATTTAAAACTACTACTCCTCGATTCCTCATGTGTGTGACGGTGAGGGCTTATTTACTTTTTACAAAAAATGCCTGCCAGGTTCCTTCTAGCCTCTGAGACTCCTATCTCCCCTTTCATTCAAATCTCTGACCTTCATTTCCTTCCAATCATTTGATCTATGTTGTGGGACGTTGGATGCAAATTGTGGACACTTGACGGATTGCCAAGTCATGTCAGTTCTTTGATGTGACGTTTGTGCTAGTTTCTATAAACCCACATATACTTTGTATTCTTTGCTATGACGTGTCTTGGGAGCTTGAGAGTGAACTTAAGATTCCTTTGATTAGAACTAATTATATCACTGTCTTTGTGCTTGAACTTCCTTTGAATTACCTATGCACCATTTAATTTTGATTTAGCCCTTGGTTTTAACTAATTGGTGAAAAGGGGGAGACGGGTGAATTAGTATATAGGTTTTTGTGCGCCAATTTTGAGACAGTTTAAAATAGTTGGACTTTGGAATAATTGCACATATGGCCTTGTTGTGATCTTACTCCCTTTTTCGTGTTTTAAAGACTTTCGAAAATAGCCAAGATTAGACCCTTGAGGTTGTTATAACAAAGGACAATGGGCTAGGGTAATGGGCTTTTTCTGGCTTCGGCTTTGTACTCTTCTGATTCTCGTGTCCGTGCTTGCTTGTTTTTGACTGTTTTCTTGTGATTTTTGACTTATCCGTACCTGCACACACAAAACACAAATACAAGCATATTTTTGCCATTTTTGATCTGTTTTGGGTTTAATTGGGTCATTTTAGGTACAAAATGGATATGTGTATTCTACACTTATCAAAATTCCCCAAACTAAAAGTGTTGTGTCCTCACGCTTCCCATTTTCTAAGATTTTTCTCTTTTTATGATTTTTCTTGATAATTAACTACCTAACTACAACTTATTTGTGTTGACATAATGTATTGTTTTCATTACCTCATTGGTAACTTTTAGGATCATAGAACAAAAAGCACAATTAAGTGTCTAAAAGATAACTTCATCATCCCCGATTTTTCACTTTTCCCATGCTAAGCTTAAAAACAAGATCATTGTTAATTACAAGTCATGACACTAACACTACTCATAAATACTAATTGTGTACTTACTTTTCCTCCCGCAAATCCTACTTTTGTATCTCAAGATTTTACTTAAGTCATATACCCGAAGGCTCTTTAAGACTTGTTTCGATACTTATTAATTCCAAAAATAAAGCGTAACGGTTAAGAACGCAATAATTAGCTCCTAGCCCTTTTCAAAAGATCAAATGTCATCAAGATTAAAGTCCACATCGAGGCAACCAAAATTTGGCTTTTATTAGGCTACTTAAGCAAGGCACCATTCATGTCATATACCCTAAGGCTCTTTAAGACATGAATGGACCAATCTTATTTGCACCATATACCCTTAGGCTCTTTAAGGCACAAAATAAGACAAAAATTAAGCAACATTATTATACCTCAGTCCTTTAGAAGGCTACAACATCGGCCACGCCTCCGACAAGATGTAGCAAACATATTTCGACTTCGGTAACTTCCTCGACCTTTTAGAAGGCTGTAACATCGGTTGTGAGCCGGCAAGATACAGCAAACTTTTATCAGTCTCGGATTATTATTGAATTCTACTTATCCCATATACCCTAAGGCTCTTTAAGGAATAAGCAAAATATTTATTAATGTGATACATATAGTATGCCAAATTAAGTATTCCTGATGTGTACTCATCCTAATCACAAAGGAACTAAAGAAAACTTCTATTAGCTATATATTAACCAAAAAAAAAACCATACAACTCTATTTATTAAACATTTATATATAAAGGTGAAACAAGCTAATGGGAGAAAAAGCCACAATTAACACTTACGAGCTTGAAAGAAAACCAACTATTCTACGTTTAATGTCATGACTTATAAATAACACTATCATTTCTTGTTCTTCACAATTTAAAATCTCTAAGAAAGAAATTCGCGAACACTTAGCCTATATAAATTCCAACTTGGCATATTTAAAATCTACTTGAGATTAGCACAAGTCTTCATTTACTAATGATTCAAGTCTAGCATGTTTAAAGTCTACATGAGACTAGCACAAACTATCATCATTAATTGTTAAGGGAGAAAGCTAGAACTCTACATGTTCGATCGGGTCAAAAATTACTTCTTATTCTTACCAACGGAAAACCTACATATATGTCTTAACACTTATTATTTATTTTATTTTTTATTTTTTTATTTTATTTTATTTTTAAATTGACTTCCTACAAATAAGAACTTAAAATTTTAAATTTTTGCTATTTTTGTGGGAAAACGAGTACGTGAGAACAAAACAAAAAGCAAGCAACATCAAATCGATAGATTCCCTTCCCCAAACTAAAACGAAACATTGTCCTCAATGTTTAAAGTCGGGTCTCTACATAAATCTAAGCCGTTTATGAGATATGAAAAGATAAACGTTAATCGATAATGATGAAAGGATATGGATCTCCCCAAACTAATTTCACACAAAGGATGAGAAGCTCGAATAGAACAGGAAAATCAACCGGACCGAGAGGCTTCAAAAACTTTGTTTGGGTTTGATCCTATAACGAATCACAACAAAAAGCAACCAAACATCGAGAAATCGGTAGAGAGTTACAAGGCACTCTAACAAACACATTAGGTAACTAGAAAATAGAGAGAAATTAAAAACGGATAAGTTATGGGGAGGAACTACCGAAGCGGCTTGTTTTTGTTCACCGAGTCGCAAGCTCGACTTGATCCATGAATTTAGTTATCCTTAGGGAAAGTTTGGAGGATCCGAGCTAACAAATGGTGTGTATCCCTCCATAATAGTGCTTAGACTGTGGCAATTGACTTTGAAATTCGAACCCATCGGCATGTGGACAACTTGGCAGTGCCATAAAGGATAACTTCGGTGATGTGAAGGTCCGGACCATCGGATTTGCAAGCTTTCTGGAGAAATCTTTAATCGGGAGTTGAAAAGCAGAAACTTGTTTCACCAACATTGAAGATTCGGTTCTTTAACTTGGAATCGTGTAGTTTCTTTGTCTTCTCCTTGTAGATTAGCGAATTCTCGTAAGCTTGATCACGAAGCTCGCTAAGTTAATTGAGTTGGAGCTTTCAATGATCACCCTCGGTCTTTAAATTGAAGTTGGCATGCTTAAGAGCCCAATATGCTTTGTGTTCTAGTTCGACGGGTAAGTGACACGCTTTTCCATAAACTAACTTGTACGGAGTGCATCCAATTAGAGTTTTGTAAGCGGTCCTAAATCCCATTAAGCATACAATAGTGTGGCAGACATGAGGCACGGTTTTCTCCAACGTCCTCTCCAAAATTCTTTTGAGACCTCGATTCGTTGGGGGGGGGGGGGGGGGGGGGGGGGGGGGGGGGGGGGGGGGGGGGGGGGGGTGGGGGGGGGGGGGGGGGTGGGGGGGTGCGGGGGGGGGGGGGGGGGGGGGGGGGGGGGGGGGGGGGGGGGGGGGGGGGGGGGGGGGGGGGTGGGGGGGGGGGGGGGGGGGGGGGGGGCGTTGGGGGGGGGGGGGGGGGGGGGGGGGGGGGGGGGGGGGGGGGGGGGGGGGGGGGGGGGGGGGGGGGGGTCTTTCAACTTCGACACTGTTTGAGGGTGGTACAGGAGTCGAAAGACGATGGGTTGGACACCATATTTTGACAATGATTTACAAACTATCGTTACAAAAATGGGTCCCTCGATCGGCTTATGATTGCTTAGGAGCACCGAATCGGGAGAAAAATAGTTTTAAGAACTTAAACAACTACTTCGAGCATCTTTAGTGGGAGCGCTTTCGCTTTACCATTTGAAAAGATATCGAGGCTACCAGAATATATTTGTTTCCTCTAGATGGACGGGAAGTCCCATATATCGATACCCAACCCCCCCCCCCCGTCCCCCCCCCGCCCCCACCCCCCCCAACCCCCCCACCCCCCCCACCCCCAATACATTCGAAAATTTCATAAAACGTGGATTGCATTTTGAGGCATCTCATCACGTTGAGAGATTTTGCCTTGTCTTTGACATGCATCATAAGATTTGATCAATTCGTAAGCATCCTTATAAATTGTAGGCCAAAAGAATCCGGCGTCAAATGCTTTCTGAGCTGTGATGTTGGCACTGTGATGGCCCCCGGTGGGTCCTTCATGGCAAGCCTTGAGAATTTCAAGAGCTTCTTTGCCAAATACACATCTACGGATGATTTGGTCCGCACATGTACGAAAGAGATAGGGATCATCCCAAAAGTAATGCTTTATGTCTTTGAAAAACTTTTTCTTTTGTTGACTCGTCATTCCTTTGACTAGAAAATTCTCCGCGTGGTAGTTTGCTATATCGGCAAACCACGGGGTATTTTGGTCATCATGAGAAGTCACCATATTTAATGTTTCAAAAGGGATAAGTTCATTAGTTCTATAGGAGCAAAATACATTTCTTCATAGGGTTTTCAAGACGAGAGAGGTGATCGGATGCATAGTTTTCAGCTCCCTTGGTATCAATTACTGAAAAATCGAATTCTTGAAGAAGTAAGACCCATTTGAGCAACCTTGCTTTGGCGTCTTTTTTGTTGAAAAGGTATTTCAATGCGAAGTGGTCCGTGTAAACAACACTCTTGTTCATGATTAGATATGATCAAAACTTCTCAAAAGCGTAAACAACTGCAAACATCTATTTTTTTCCGTTGTTGTGTAGTTTGTTTCTGCTTTCGGTCTTGGTCTTACTAGCATAATGAATTAGGTCGGAAATGATTTCTCAATTCTTTGTCCTAAGACCGCACCTATTGCATAATCACTTGCATTGCACATGATTTTAAAAGGTTGGTCCCAATTCGGAGAAATGAGAATTGGAGCTTCTGTTAACTTCTTTTTCAATGTTTAAAAGGTAAGAATGCAATCTTCCGAAAAAATGAAAGGAGTATTCTTCTCTAAGAGATGGGTTATGGGTCGAGAGATTTTGAAAAAGTCTTTGATAAATCTTTGATAGAATCCAGCATGCCCGAGAAAACTTCTAATTCTTTACAAGTTGTTGGTGAGAAGCTTTGAAATTACATCAACTTTGGCCTTATCGACTTCAATTCCTTTTCTAGAGATCTTATGTCCTAAAACAATGTCTTCTTTAACCTTGAAATGGCTCTTTTCCCAATTTAGTGCTACTTTGGTGTCTTCACACCTTTTGAGCATTTTGTCTAAATTAGCAAGGCACGAGGAAAAAGAATCTCCGAAAACTAAAAAATCATCCATAAAGACTTCCATTGTTTTTTCTATCATGTCGTGAAAAATGGCCATCATACAACGTTGAAAAGTTCCGGGTGCATTGCACAAACCGAATGGCATACGACGGTACGCGAAGTTCCGTATAGGGGACGTGAAAGTAGTTTCTTTGATCTTTAGGATCAATAGGGGATTTGAAAAATACCCTGAAAACATCTTAAGAAACAATGAAATTTGTTGCCGGCTAATCGGATCTCACATTTGGTCCATGAAATTGGTAATGGAAAATGGTCTTTACAACGTTGCTTCGGTTAACTTTCGATAGTCGATGCAATCTCATCCCGTGACTATATCTTGTAGGCACCAATACATTTCTCTTGTTCTTGAAACGGTCATTACCACTTTTTTTAGGAAAACAATGGGACCAGACTAACCCATGGGACTATCTGAGATCGGATAAAATCATCCCGCCGTCAAGAAGTATTTTCTACTTCTTTTTAATGATGTCATGGATTTTAGGGTTACCTCCTTTGATGTTGGACTGAAGGTTCGTATCATCTTTAAAAGGATTTTGTGAAAGAAAATACTCCGGATTATGCCTCGGATATCAGAAAGTTTCCAAGCAATTGCTTGTTTTTTGTTTTTTAGAACGTTAAATGAGTGAGGTCTTTTTAATCTTGATTTAATCTTTGAAATTATGCGGAAGCTTGTTATTTTTCTAAAAAACACATACTCGAGATGCGGGATGTAACTCTTTAAAGGTCGACTTCGGGGAAGTTCAACTTTATGGTTCTAGAAAAAAGTTAATCTATTCGAGTTAAGAATTCTGTGGTTCAAAACTTTAAGATCTTTTTGAATTACGGGTGCGTTAATCTCCTTGGTTTGGGTGAGTATAAGGATCATTGTGAGAAGTGCTCGAGAATAAGAATGTCACCTCAGGATCATAGTACGTAGCATTGAAAACTGGCGAAACTGTTCATCATCGATTGCTATAAAAGCATCGGCTTCTTCAAAGAGTAGAAAATCGCTTTCATCAAAAGGAGTAAGTGTTTGGAGATGAGTGGAAACAATCGGATCATAGGTACGGAGAAGGATTGTTGTAAGCACGGAATCGGAAAATCAGTACTTCTTGTGGAATAAATTTCACACAGCCGCATCAATTAGATCAACTTTCGTCAACGATTGAGATTGTTGTATTGAAAATGGGAAAGGGATCACCAACATTTAAGTTAACGAATTGATCACTTTCCTAAGAATAATCTCTCTTCGATAAACTCGATTAAAGCATGAGCCGTCCTATCGAAAGGGTCGCCCGAGTATCACGGTACTCGAGGATCTGGCTATAAATCTAAGAACAAAACAAAATCGGCAGGAAAGTAAAACTTTCCTACTTTGACGAAAACATTTTCGGCAACACCGGTTGGTTTGGAAATTGTATGGTCGGCTAATTCTAATACCATTTCTGTTTCAGTTAGGCCCGGGAGTTGAAGCTTTTTCCAAATGGATAAAGGCATGAGATTGATACTAGCACCTAAATCGGCAAGGGTAAGTAAACTATCGAGACTCCGAAAAATCACATGATAGAAATCGAACACAGGGTCACCTAGCTTTTTGGAAGCTTTTTTAGGACCAACCGCACTACAATTTTTATTTACGGCGTTTTGGTCAATTCGATCACACTTGTCTTTGTTTATTTAACATCTTCTTAAAACATGACGCAAAACTTTGCATAGAATGAGAGATCGCAAAAAACTAATCTCAAAAATGAAGATTGTGAAAGATTCTTCCATACTTTAATAGAAAGGATGTCTTCTTTTTCATGATACTCTTTTGTTGTGAGTTCGATGGGTAAGGCAAATTAGGTTTGGCTTTGTTAGTAACGAAAGAAGGCTCTTCGATTGGTTCTTTATCTTTGGTTTGTTCTTGGACCAATGGAGGAGGTTGGATGTCTTCGGTGCTCGGTAGCTCCGTATCCTTTGTCACCTCACTTTCCTTTTCCACCACCGGCGGTGGAATCGGAGGTCCATCGTATGAAACACCACTACGAGTCGTAATTGCCTTGGCTTCATTCCTAGGATTTGGAATGGTATTGCTTGGTAAAGTACTTAAACTTGAAGGTTGGTTGGTGTGATAGCTTTGCATGAAACTGAGCATCATTTTCTGAAAATCATTCTGCTTCTTTGGAGATTCATTGTAAACCTCTTTCGAAAATCATTTTGGTTTCCTTTAAAAATTATCCACTTCATTTGCAAGTTTTTCATATTAGCATCATTGCTTTAGATAACTTTCAAAATCCGTTTTAGACACTCCTTGAACTTGTGAAACGGGAGGTAAAGCTTGATTAACCAAAGGTTGATTTGTTGGTGGTTGGTATGGTGGTGCTTGGTAAACTTGATTTTGGTTGTTTTGACGGTTTTGGTTAAAATTTCCTCCACGGTTTTGATTCGAATTGAAATTGTTTCTTGAATTCGATTTTGGTTGTCTTTGGAATTTGGTTGATTGAAACCCGGTGGTTCCTTGGTTTGCCAAATTTGAAGGTTGGTTTCTTTGTAGTGAACAAATACCAACGGCGCGGTTTGTTAAATTGTTGGATGTTGTCATACGAAAAAACGGGAATATCTTTTCATCGGAGTTTACGGACAGTGGTTTTAAAATTGTGATTTGATTCCAATGTAACACATACTTTCTCAACGCTTTGACGGGTGCGGGAGTAGCAAAACTAAGCTTTCTTTATTCATTATTTGTTTCATCTTAATAGTCGGCTTATCCTCAAGAGACGCGGTTATTTGTTGCATATCGACAAGAAACCCAAAAAATAAACAAAAACAAAAAAGATTATTAGAGGTGAAGAAGCAGAAGAGGAGGCATCTCGTACTCACTCTTGAATCACTAGCACGACTCCTTGAGTAACGAACTTTTGACTTGCTTTCAATAATCGCTAATCCTTCTTGAGGCATCTTATCTAAAAAATTGCCACCCGCGGCGGAATCTAAGGCATCTTGATCGTTGGAATTCAAAGAATTGTAAAAAGTATCGAGTTGGTGTAGTTCCGAGAAGCCATGGTGAGGACATTGACGAAGGAGTCCTTTAAAACGTTCCCATGCTTCATTGAAGGTTTCGTTTGGTTCTTGGAAAAAATTGGTGATTTTGTTTCGGAGGTAAGTTGTTTTGATGGTGGACAGATTTGGTTTATGAAATTTTGAAACAATGTCATACCATGTGAGAATTGATTGAGGCTTCCTTGTCTACAATCTCCAGGGTCTTCACGTCTAAAGAAAAAGGTAAAGCAAAAGCTTTATCGAAGTGTTCGGAACTTCAGGATGTCTAAACGTTGAAGTGACCTTGTTAAAAAATCGAAGGTGATTGTGAGGGTCTTGTCTACCCGTAAACTTATTACTTTGCACAAGATTGATCAAAGGTTGTTTAAGCTCAAAATTGTTAGCATTAATCGGTGGAACAACTATAGCGTCTTCATACCCCTCGATGGGTGCTTGTAACATTTGGGTCATGGTACAATCGTCGGCCATTGCAACAATGTTTTGATCGACAATTGGCTCTTCTAAATCAAAATTTTCAACAACAACCGGAAGAGTTTGTTGTTGACGACGTCTTCGAGATTGCGAACGAGTGCGCATAAAAAGGAAAAACTAAAAATCAAAAAGCAAAACTTTACACTAATTTTTTTTAATTAACGATGAATTTTAACGGTTACACGGAAGAGACTTAAACCAAATAATCAACTACTTCACGGTAGCTCTCAAAAATTACTTTTCATGGTGAGCCGTATTTCGTAGAGACACAAATGGCAAGTGTTAAATCTTTAGTTCGATTTGGGAACCAACAAGTTCACCGGAATTAATTATGATAACACCTCCGTTGAGAATGTTATATTTTGGTATTTTTACCAATTGATGACTTTTATTTCTTAATTAAAAAGGAAGATTTTTTTATATTTTTGATTTTTCTATTTTATTTTATCTTTTACTTATACTAAAAAGAAAAGGAAAATAGTTTTTACTTTTTATATTTTATGATTTTTTTGGATTTTTGAATTATAAAACAAAAATGAAACTTTCAAAGGTGAAAGGATCTTCAAACCAAATCAAACACAAATCGAAGGAATCTTAAACACTAGTCCCCGGCAGCGGCGCCAAAAACTTATTGTAGTTTTACATACATATAAAATAATATACTTATAGAGAAATTAAGGAAATCCCCAAGTAACCCTTGGACAATTTCACTCACAAAGATATATATAGAATATGTATATTACCGGATAAGAATGATCACCCGGGTCGTTTCCCCAACGACTAGTAAAATTAAAACCTCGTTTAAGTCCAGGTTATGATTTGAATAAGAAAATAGATGATTTGATAAGCTATGATTACTAAAAAAAGCAATTAAAAACAATTAAAGCACTTAACAAATTACGGGAAACAGTGTATACGCAAATTTAGCAAGTATACTAAAATGTTTTACCCCTATTACATGTAATATAAATTCTAACTAAGATAGAAAAAAGAAATTTTAGGAAAAGAAACACAAACATTAATTATTTTTTCTTTGGAATATTTTTGAATTTTAATGATATTTCAAAAACCTAATTTATTCTATTAAATTAAAAAGAACTTCGGTTGCCTCTAATCGGGCTGCAAATTTATGTTACTAAAATTTGGCACATGTTTTCTTAAGCTTACGAAAAGTCTATAAATAACGCAAACTAAGAAAAAATCCAGACAAAAGTGCATGGACGATTGATTTTAACTATTTTAAAATCTAACATTCTATTTTTAAAATTACAGTAATAGAGGATTATCAAATTATTCAGGCTTAAAAATAAAATTAATATTCTATAGTGGTGGTAATGATTTTACTGAATTTGTAAACCATTAATGCTATATTTTATCAAACTAAAAACAAGTGCATATTCTGTTATTAGTTGTTGTATAAAAATTTTTATTTTTTATTGATTTTTATTTAAGGCTTTTTACTTTTCGAAATAATTGATTAAAAATAAATTTTAAGCTTAGAAAAAAATCTTGAAAAAAAATTCAGGTAGGGGTAAATCTTATTAAACACTAAGCAAACCCAAGGAAAAAAAGGCTAGTGGATTAGGAGACACAGAAAATAAATAAGAAAATCAATTTGCTAACGAATAAGCCCTCAATGAAGCTTATATAGCTACGGCTTTTTATAGAAAAGGGAAATGAAATTGTGTATAAGAATTAAATTGTGTATGATATGAATGGATGAGCTAATGTAGCAAACTGGTTAAGACGTGTGTGTTGTGTGTGGGAGGTCGTGGGTTCAAGTGTGGGCAACCCCTTTTTGCCTATATATTATTTTTTTTTTACTTTTAAGAAAAACTAAATACTAGGAATTAAAAAGGCACTACAAATTAGTACTTTAATAAAGAGGACATAAAGCTGAAACTAAGTAATGAGCACAAAAATAGCTGATCATATAGCCATGTCACAGAAAGTAGGTGTAGGGGTTTGGGACCCCTTATTTCACTTTATAAACTAGCTATATTTAGCTCAAATTAATCTTCTTTAATCTAAAAAGTAAATAAGTTCCATAAGAGCTTATGATTGCTTAATCTATTAAATGAAAGAAATAAGAGCTGGAAACACATTATTAAAGCAACTGAAAAAATGATGATGAAAATGCAAATTAGTTAGGACACTTAAAGGCACAAATCCAAATTTAAGCTAAAAGCTCAATAAAGCTAATTTGGACCTTAAGCTTTTGGAAACTACTTAAACTTATATATGCTAGAAAACCTAATATAAAATCTTAATTTATAAGCTCAGAAAAACTTTGAACTAAAAGCTAAATGCCTTAAACCTACTGTTTTTTGGTTTTTTTTGGAATTTTTGTGGTCTTTTAATCCTAAATTGAACTAAGCAAACTGATTTTGAAAATGAAAATTAAGTTTTATTCTAACTTAAGCTATATTAAAACTAAAAGTAAACTGAATTTAAAGCCCTAGATCCTAGGATTGCTAGTTTAAATTGAACTTAAAGGTGACAGCAGTGGTAACTTAAGTTACCACTGCTAGTGCAAATGACAAAGGCTAAAAGACAGATGCAGGACACCCTAGTGGTTACTCCTGCATAACTCACTCAATTTGAGAGTGTACAAACACAATTTAAACACACTCAAAAGCTTAAAGAGCTTGATTTGTTCCCCTGGTGCTGGCATACACAAAATAAAAAAAAAAAAATTTAAAAAAAAAATTTTTAAAAAAAAAAAACACCAACACACACACACAAAAGCTCAACCCTTCGTCATATTGCCAAACTAACCTTTCAAATCTTCTTTTTAATGATTAAAAATAAACCAAAGCTTGACACATCTAAATTGCCACAAAAACTTTGACTAATGAAGTCAAAGTAGCTTAATCCAAACACCCCTTAAAACTTTGATAAAATCTTATAAAGTTTTGAAAATGAAATCTACCTAGCCTAACTTGATTACCAGATGATAAACAACTTTTAAATAACTTATTAAACATAAACTAACAACTGAATAAGCAATAATCTAAAATTTACACTATTTTCTAATATTTTTGGTTTTTTATAGTTTTTAAGACAAATATATGAAAGACTATGATCTATACTAAGAAAATCAAAAACAGATAAACAACTATGATTATTAAGCTAGTTAAAACTCAAATAAGCACTAATAAGCAAATAAGCAGATCTAAGTTTAGAAAGCTATAAAACTAATATTCAAAGCAAGAAATTTAAAGAAAAATTACTTACCAAGCACCTCTAGTAAATAAGGGGGACCATTTAAGTCAGCTTCAAGCTCCTAGCTTAGTATTAAGCTTGGGTTCATTATTTAAGTCCTTGGGGATCTTCCCTTTTTAGATCCCTCCCATAAGCTCAAGGCTAATCCCAATTCATGGTAAATGTAAGTTAAACTGTTTTAAGGTTTAGAAAGGAATATTTCTGAATTGATTAAGCTCTATTTCGGCTTATAGACTAAAAGAGCTTATTAAGAGCTTATTTAAAAAATTTGGCTAATTTAGAGAGCTTATGAAAAAGAAACTTGTAGAGATTAAGAACAACTGAATTTCATTAATAAAAAGCTTGCTTACAATACTTTAAAAGGAAAATTACAAGATTAAAAACAACATTAAGCTAAAAAATTAAGCTAAAACTAAATTAAGGCTACGTCTGTGTGTGTGAGAAGCGAAGGCCTATTTATAGGCTGAGTGAGAAGCTTCTAGGCTCTCTTTCCTTGCTCTCCAATCCTTAATCCTGTCCATCAAATCTTCTAATCATTGGGGCTTCAATTATGGCCGTTTGATCATTGTGTGGACACCTAAATATTGCCAGTGTGTCATTCCCTTTTGGATGTCATTGTGCTTCTTTTGTGAGTGTTTTAGCACAAAAACCCATACGAATTTGTGCTTTCTCCATTATTGACGTGGCCTAGAGCTTAAGAGAACCAATGAGATGCTTTGATTTAACCCATTTGTCCCTGCCATCTTGTTAGGGGGATTTTGAATTGACTAACGCACCCTTTGATTTCCATTTGCCCCTTGTTTTACCATGGTGAAAGTTAGAGATGATGGATGAATAGTAAAAACAATTTCGCGCCATATTTTTTTTTTATAACTGAAAGAGGTAAATCCAGTTTGAACTTTGGGGAGTTGGCAATTTGAGTCCTTGTGTTTGGATCCCTCTTTTTTCTAGTTATAAACTAGTTTCAGTAAATGCAAAACTGGCCCTTGTGGTTAATGAAAAGGGAAATGGGCTAGAGTTTTGGGCTTAAGGATCCGGGTAGGGCCCATTTGGGTTTAGGGACTATGAATTTTTCTAAAAGTTGAGGGGCTTAAGTGGAATATTTTGGGTCTTGTTGACTTTTATTGATCATGGTTTGACTAGAGTTGACTGTAGGTTTGACTTTCTCTGGCTTTGCTTCCCGCTTTTGTTTACTCTTCCGTTCTCGTGTCCGTGCTTGCTTGTTTTTGACTATTCTCTTGTGATTTTTGATATATCCGCACCTGCACACACAAAACACAAATACAAGCATATTTTTGTCATTTTTGGTCTGTTTTGGGTTTATTTGGATTATTTTAGGTACAAACGGATATGTGTATTCTACACTTATCAATACCAAAGACCTTATTTCGATTGACCTTTCAAGTATCTAAAGATCCTTTTCACAGCATGAAGATGTGAGACTTTAGGAGTAACCTAGAACCTTGCACAAGCACAAACAACAAACATTATGTCAGGCCTAGAAGTTATCAAGTACATAAATGATCCAATCATTGATCTGTATAAATGAACATCCACATCCTAAGCTTCTTCATCCTAGAGTAATGCCTTATTAGTCTCAATTGGAGTGATTGTTGTCTTCATTGTGACAAAATCAAACTTCTTCAATATACCAACCACATACTTATCTTGGCTGATGAAGATTCTATCATCTTTCTGCTTTACTTGTAACCCTAAGAAGAAAGTGAGCTCCCCTATAGAACTTATCTGGAATCTCTTATGCATCATATGCTCAAACTCAACACATAAAGACTTCTTTATAGATCCAAAGATGATCTCGTCAACATACACCTACACTAATAGGATATCACCTTTGTCTTTCTTGATGAATAAAGTCGTATTAATAGTGCCTCTTCTAAATCTATTTTTCAATAAATAGGTAGACAAGGTCTCATACCAAGCTCTAGGAGCTTAATGTAGACCATATAAAGCTTTTTCTACTTTATAAACTTTGTTAGGGAACTGTGGATCTTCAAAACCAGGAGGTTGGTACACATACACCTCCTCTTAAATAGTACCATATAAAAAGGCACTCTTCGCATCCATCTGGTATACAATAAACCTCATAAATGATGCATAGGCCAAAAATAACCTGATTGCTTCTATCCTAGCAACAGGAGCAAAACTCTCATCATAATCAATGCCTTCTTCTTGGGTGTAACCTTGTGCAACTAGTCTTTCCTTGTTTCTAACTACTATCCCTCTCTCATCTTTCTTATTTCTATAGACCCATTTTGTTCTAATGGCATGCTTGCCTTTGGGTAAATCAACCAATATCCAAACCTTCTGCAATCTAAACTGTAGCAACTATCTTGCCATTGGCCTTATCCAGCTTGGATCTTGTCAAGCTTTGTGTCACCTTCTTGGATTCTATTTGTGAGAGAGGAAAACAGGCAATAAGCAATTGTGATAATCTTTATAGATTTTTGTTTTCTCTGCTTTTGATGTAATGACCATAGCATTTCTTCAAAAATTTTGGTCATCCTTCTTGTTTGAGTAGCTGAATTTATGTCTCCAATGATTTGGTCTTTAGGATGATCCATGTGAATTCTGGTTGTGGGAATAGGACTGACATTCATGGTGGTTTCCAAGTTGTTAAGGTCAGCCTCTACACCCAATTCTTCAATCATCTTATGCACCACTAAAGATACCATTATTTAGAAGGATCAGCAGTTTCTCATATAAATCAGGCATAAGAGGATCAGTTGGAAGATCATCAGCATTAGTAAAAATTTTGCCCAGCAGTGTACTCAACATTATTGACTAATAGTTCTATCTCTGTTAGTTGATTATTAGTAGGAAACCTTCCTTCTGTTTAACAAGCACAGTTATCCCAATTAGCTCTATAATCTTGCACATTTCTGATTCATCCTTCTTTATTTGAAGCTCCTCCTTCTTTTTCTTGACCATTTCTTTCACCCTCATTTGTTGGTTCTTCATTAGTATTTTTACCAGCATCATCAGCAACTGCATCCTCTGAGCTCTGTGGACTATCATAAAGTAATGGTAGCAAAATATATTGTTAAGTAGGTACTGCATCAACATTATCCTTGATACCTGCATTCTTATTAGTTTGATTCCCTGCAGTAACTGGCTCATAATTCATATAGTTTATTAGTGAATCAATATCAAAGAGCCAATCTAGTCCACTCCCTATAACATTGGGTTTGTTTTCAAGAAATTTTATGTGCAAGTAGGTTCTCCTCTACTTTCTTAGTTCTAGTGTTTAAATACCCTAAAAGCCTTGCTATTTATAGAGTATCCAACAAAGAACCCTTCATCAGCCTTCTCATCAATTTGCCTAGGGGCTCTAAAGGGTATTTAAGAATAGTCACAGGGAACACCCAAAAGGTCTCATTAAAACTACTAGGTGGTCACTAATGTAATAGTTCATTAGGTGTCTTGTTGTGAGGCTTGTCACTAAAACTATTATGAACATAAAAGCTAGTACTAACTGCTCTTAAGCCCAAATGTAGTACGTATTAATGAATTTGCTAGGCATAGTCCTAGTGCCTCAATTAGTGTCCTATTCTCTCTTTCAGCAAATCTATTTTGTTTGGAGTTCTGTCACAACTTAAACTCCCTCTTAATCCTTTATCATCCCTCACAGATCTGATTAATGTCATTATTTTTTAAACTCAGTTTCCCAAATTGTCACATTTGATGATTTTAACCTTTATGATGTATTTGTTTTCTATGCCAGTAATAAATATTTTTAAGGATCCTACTAGTTCATCCTTAGTGGCCAAAAAGAAAACCACACTAACCATCTTTAGTCATCAGAGTGACCAAACAAGGCAATATGTCTTGTGATTAATACTCCTTACAGATGTAGGGCGAAATAAGTCCATATGTACGCTTTGTATAGGTTGGTGATTAGAGCTCAAAGATAGTCTTACAAGAAGCTTTGTGTTGCTTTCCCTTCTGACAAGTAATACAAGTATGGTCATTTTCAAAAAGCTTTGAAGGCAATCCTCTTACAAGATTTCCCCTCACAAGTTTATTCATAGTTTTAAAGTTTATATGACCAAGCCTCTTATCCCATAAATTAGACTCATCTATTGTAGCCTTTGTAAATAAACAAGTCAAACCTCCTGAAGGAACAACATTCTTTAGATCAAAACTGTACATGTTGTTCTGTTTGGGAACTTTAAGCAAGACTTGACTTTCATCAAGTAACATAGAGTCAAGAGATAGAATGACACATCCAGTCAGTGAAAAGAACACTGTTTTTCTTGTCACACATTTGTGAGACAGAGAAAAGGTTAAACTTAAGTTCCTTTACAAAGTATACATCTTCAAAATCTAATTTCTCAGTCCTAATTTTACTTTTTCTAGTAATTTTACCTCCTTTAGGACTTCCTCCGAATGCAACAAATCCACCATCAATCTCTTGATAATCTGTAAGAAATGACTTGTTTCCAGTCATATGCCTAGAGCATCCACTGTCAAAAATCTCTTGATCCTGTAAAGTATATTGTGGATTACTATGCACTCAAAATGAGAGAATTAGTTTCTCTTGGGGACCCAAGCTATTACTGACTTGAGTCTGCCTTGTAGATCAACATAGTCAAATCTTTTAAGCATGTATGATCCACTGTCTTTGGAGGTATGGTCAATAACATTTTCGGTTGGTCTCCAAATCCAGCATGTTGAGGACTTAACAGCATTTTCCCCATTTCCCTTAGCAGCACTAACTACTGCTTTTGGCCCAGCAGTAGTTACATTGTTAACCTTAGCAGTTTTAACTTTTTCATTAAGATTATTGGTTTTAGCTGCTGATTTTTGGTTAAAAGCCCTTCTTACTGGTGAATGTGCTTTAAAATAAGAATATGTTTTGGGTAATGCATCATTCACTTTTGATTTAGGGGCAGCAGTATTAACAGGCCTGGCAGTACTAATTGATGCTGCTGCTCTTGGAGAGCTTTGCTTAACAGCATTAACTGGCACTTGCCCTGACTTTGTTAATACAGCTGTTGGAACAAACTTCCTTTTAGGATGTGGGTGAGTCAATTTATTTTGGTGGTTCACCCTCTGAGCATTGTTCCATACTGGTCTAATTTCCCTTTGACCAGTAACCCTTCCCTTATTATTCAACACAGGTTTTTCTACCATTTTATTGTCATGAAAATCATAGTCTTTGATTAAATGGTTGAGACTCCCACATACAAAACAAGCTTTCTTTATAAACTCAAAACTATTTCCTAGTTTTTGAGTCATCATTCCATTCCAGTTTCTTCTATTATCCCTAGGACATTGACTTTTTCTAGGATACTCTTCTTGCATATGTGTGTTTTCCTTATTAACAGATTTCACATTCTTATTAGATTTGACAAAATTGATTTTAGTAAACTTTGGTTTTGTCTGATCAGGTTTAGGTCTAAATACACTATCATTATCACTATCAGTGTCCCAATCTTCAATGATAGGAGCACCAGGCCTAATAGTTTTAGGCTTTTCTACAATATCCTTACTAGTCTTAGATACACTAGTTTCAGTTTCAATCACTTTAGTCTTATAAACGGAATCATCTAACCCAGCAAAGGATAAGTCGGGTCTTGAGGGCATGTAGTTCCTAGTGTAGGGAGGGGGAACTGAATGAAACCCTTCACCTGTTTTGAATCTATCATTTACTATACTATCATCCACATCACTTTCTCTACTGTTAAACACACTATGGGAGATAAAATTTACCATACGTAGGAATTTTCCTACATTAACAGTTATCATGCCAGTATCAAGGCAACAAAGTTCGACGACTGTATGGACGAATAGTGTGAATCACCTATTTGCTGGGCCGAAGTTGGAGATTCTCAACTTACGGGACCAGAAATAATTCAAGAAACCACTGAAAAGATCGTGCAAATTCGTTAACGCTTGCAAGTTGCAAGAGATCGACAAAGAAGTTACGCCAATATAAGGCGAAAGTCTTTAGAATTTATAGTTGGCGATCTTGTTATGTTGAATGTGAGTATCACCTTACAAGGTATCTTTCGATTCGGAAAAAGAGGGAAAGCATAATACCCGATACAATTGGGACCATTCAAATTCTTAATCGCAATTGGCCAGTGGCATACAAACTAGAGCTTCCTGAGCTTAGTAGTATCCACAATACTTTCCACGTTTCTAATCTCAAGAAATGCTTATCCGATGAATCTCTTATTATTCCAATGAAAGAACTTCAACTCGACGACAAACTTAACTTTGTAGAAGAACCAGTGGAGATAATGGATCGTGAAGTCAAGCAACTAAAGCGAAGTCATATTCCTATAGTCAAAGTAGGATGGAACTCTAAAAGAGGACCAGAGTTTACATAGGAACGTGAAGACGAAATTCGTGCCAAATATTCTCATCTGTTTTCAATCATCATTTCAAAATCCAATTAAATCTCGGGACGAGATTTCTATAAGGACGAGGGACTATAACAACTCGCAATTTTCATCAATGTAAATATCCATCTATTAAGATGCAATGTACAATCTATCTATTATATATGAACTTACCTTTTTCCAGGGAATTTTTTTGCTTTATTACATTACTTACTTTGCCAATATCTTAATGTGTAACATTTCTTGCATAACTCAAGTTAACAGACTCACGCAACCTATCTATGGCAATCCTATCTTCATATATGTCAAGCAATCATCATAACATGTCAATTCAATATCATAATATCATTTTAAAAGTACATTTACTATACTATCTAATGTGTCAATTGCAACATTGTATCAAAACAGGCTTTAAACCGTTATCGTATGCCTCTAAACCCTAATATCATAAAAGATTAACATCTAAAGTGAATGCACAAGCTACTAAAGCATATGTACAAGTAATATAACATCTCATTTGAAATATAAAATCTCTTCAAGTCAAAGTACAAGTCCTTAAAAGCTCAATGTACAAGTCATTAAGCATGATCTCCAAAATAGTCGTTTTACCTCCGTTTTCATTCTATTTTCTTCACCATCATTTGTGTACAAGCTACTACACTCAATATACAATGTTTACACCTTAATTATTCTATTCAAAAGCTTTCATACATCTTATTGCACTCAAAACCCTAATTCAAAACCCTAAACCCTAAAACTGAGCTAGTTTCTAAACCATGACCCGTTTCTTGATTTTTATCCATTGTAAACCCAAACCAATACTCAAATAAGTTTGTAATAACTTAATTTACCAAAAATTCTCATTCATTATTTCCTTCAGCATTTTCATCTTTATATTAACAACAATGTACAAGAAATAAAGCTAGAAAACCCTAATTATGCCCTAATTGTAACTTTTGACCCGTTTACTCATTTACTACCCATTTTAACCCAAACCACGTATCAACTTTTGATTATAATCCTTAATATAAGTCTTAGGATCAGTAACCTATCATTCCTAATCAAATGTACACGAAATTCAAGCTTGAAAGCCCTAATGTACCCGAAATCAAAAACCTTTGCAAAATGACCCATTTTAACTAATTTTCTTGCAACCAAGCACCTCAATGACTAGCACCTTACCTCCACAGATTCTTACAAGCACCTCTCTTCAAATATCTTCATCTTTTATAGTATAAAATTGATCACATGGTTCCTTGTTTCTCATTTCTTAGCCGCGGCATGCAAAGGAGTATCCAACTCAATCTATCTAGTTTCTAGCTTAACCAACACATCCTATAGACCCTAATCATCACCCTATAGACCTCCTACATGTCCTAACCATATTACATAACCTCCCTTGGCCTCCAAGTTCAATTCGCCTATAAATAGAAACCATAACACTTCATTTTTCCTCATCCCCCACTTCCTCCTCTATAACCCTTACATAGCAGCAATCCTTTTCTCTAAGAGATCCTAATAGGTCTTAAGAAGGCTTAAGTTCATAAAAGAAGCAAAAGAAACCAAGAAACGAAGCCCGGGAGTCGTTATTCTAGGTGTACGAATCTAAAAGTCCCGATTTTGACCCATTTCTAAGCTATAAGCTCAAGACCAGGTTCTCTAAGCTTATATTCTGTTGTCATACCTTCATAATGTTCATATGATCATGCTAAAATCATAATATAAAGCTTTGAACTCAAAAACCTATGTGTTTTACCATTTTGATCCAAAACCGTACACCCAAAACCCTAATTTCATGTTTTTGCTTAATCTATAAGCTAAACTTGTAAACTATTGTTATAATCTATCCCAATAAGCTTAACTAACATTAAAATAAGTGATTTGTTAAGTCATGAAAGAATTTGAACTTAAAACCCGCGCGTTTTCATTTTGAAACCCTAATTTGACCCGTTTTACTTTTTAGCTTAACAAATCGTTAAATTAAACTTGCGTTATGTTAAATCTTCATATTTTAGTTTATTATAACTTATAAATGTCTATTAAAATGTTAAAATAAGCTTGCATGGTGGTATGTGCTTAAATACACATACCTTTTACCTTTAAAAACGAGCTAAAATAATCAAAAACGGACTTAAAATGCCAA
>BQNB010046522.1:0-43647 GCA_026074375.1 Tanacetum coccineum
TAGAGGATCTTCAGAATTGGTGTGAACATCATCCTGCTGGTATTCATCTTCATAATCAACCACAGACGTAGGATGTGTCACATAATAAGACGATGTGTTTCTGGAAGATGAACCTGTATGTACTACGAGAGCCAAAGGATCATGAGATTTTTCTAACTTCTTTACTCTTGAGGCATTAACCAGTTTCTCGAATTGCTGAAGATAATCAAAAAGATCATCAAACTATCCATTGTCAGACGTTTAACAAGGCGAACTTGGGTAACATATTTCAACCATTCCGGTTGCAAGCTATTCAGAAACTTTGTGTTAATTGTAATAATTGGAAAATACATGTCATTTCTTTCCACATCATTCATTAACTGAGCAAAACGATTGTAAACTAAAACAAGTGATTCCCCTGGTTCAACAACAAACTGATCAAATTCGTTTGTAAAACAAGTTTCTCTATCAACTTTGTTTTGTATAGTTCCCCTCATAAGACGTTCAACTCTTTTCCACATGTCCTTAGCCGAAGTGCAAGCATCCACAGAACTATAAATGTCATTTGGAATGGAAAGAAGAATCAGATTCATGAGCTCTATCTCAGCATCATAATGCAATAATTCATCACCTTGTAAATCCTTTGCAGTCAGCAGTGTTGGTAATGTCGAACCAGTAGGAACAAACATTTAGAATTGATAAGTACCTTCATCAAGTGCTTTGTTAAGCCACTTTTGGTTTTCTCTCTTTCGATTTATATATCGTCTAAATCTACTTGCCCAAGGTATATAACTACCCCTTTCAAGCATGGGAGGCCTACTCTAAGAACCGGCCTCAGCGAGACATTGTTGATATGTTTTGGATGTCAACATGTCTTATGATTTAAAGATTGGATCTTTGTAGACGAAAATGAGTGATATTTGTGAGAAGATTTTCAAACTCGGTAACAGTTGTCAAATTCGGACAACACTGTTCTCGGATAACAAGTAGCCTGAAACTCAGTACACTTCTCGGACAGAACTAAAACTCGGACAAAGAATACTATCAAACTCGATACTCTCAAAACGTAGTAAACTCGGAAATACTCTTAACCAAAAATCGATTAACTTGTTTTATTTCAAAAAATTGATTTAATCAAACTCGATAGAACCGAAATTAATGATGTCTTAATAATCCAAAACACTTATATCACCAAATTCGATAGAACCGAATTTGATTTCCGAGTTTAGTAATTACCGAATTTATGTTTCAAAAACCCAATCCACGATAAAACCGTGAACTTGTGATGTTTTAAGACTTTGTAAGCTTATTTCCAAGATTAAATCACTAAATCCTTATTCACACTTTTCGATAAAACCGAAAATGTATGAATTCTTATGAAACTCGATAGGCAACCGAGTTTATCAATAACCACCTAATATACGATTTTAGATAGAACCGAAAATGCGTATATATCGATTACAACACTTTTTCTACCGAGATTAAACTAATAACGATACAAAATCTCTCAAGAATGCTAAAACCCCTTCCGATAATACAAAAACACTTCCGAGAATGCTAAAAACACTTCCGAGAATGCACAAACTCCAATACACCGTCACGTCAAATCCATTAGAATAGTCGATAATGCTCAATTACTCAAAATAGCTGCTAAGATACAAATCAAAAGCTCAAGAATCTCAACCGAATCCTCCAAATTGCCTTTTGTGGTTCTCGGACATGTAACAAATCACAAATCGTATCACTCTAATTATCTAATGGCGTATGATACCACTTGTTAGGTCTTGTTTATCTTGAATCATACATAATCAACCATGAAATCTTAGAGAGAATAGTAGAGGAAGACAAGTATTTAATTTTCAAATATTATAAAATAGAGGGAAAAAGGGAAAGATTATTACAAGGATTACCCTTCTAATGGTGATTAGTAAGGGTATTTATAGGAGAAGGAAGTAAGCTTCCCTTCCTTTATTTTTTTAAAGATTCCCTTCTAGTCCCTATACTTTGGTAATTATGCTATTTCATTCTTTTAGCATAATAAACCTTATTACAAACTATTTTATTCTTAACAAAATAAAGACTAAAAAGTAAATATAATAAGACCATATAATCGGCACTTTTTATGAACCTAACAATGTCTCCCGAAACTCTAAAACGTCTGGCAGAAGAAGAGGGAGAGTAATGGTGGTAACTCTTCATATATCCTATGTACTATATGTAAATAAGAAAATATAAAAACTCAAAAAGAATTTTCTCTTTTATATAAATTTTTACATAAAGAAAACACAAAATTATAAAACCAGTAAAATCAAATACAAAATTATAAAATAAGAAAAATACAAAAATATGTTTTCTTGACATGTCTTCTGGCATCGATAATATTTATGACCTTAAAAATGTCATTCAACAATGACACGTGGTTGTAAATAAAGTTCGAACATAAGTTCCAAATATTTTCAAAACATGTAAATGGTTTGCATTTATTTCAGACTACAACCCGGTCCTCATCTTAAAGGCAAGTATATCGTCAAAAAGATAACTTAACCTCTCAACGGGAAATTAATTTTTCTCGGGTATGAATTACTTAATATTCATACAAAGGCTTGTGTATACTTTGCTACACGACCCGTGGTTTCATAAAATAAGTGTGCGTGTCAGTGCATTTATTTTTCAAAATAAGAGAAATCTTATTTTTGGTGGTATAAAAGTGTTGATTTATCGAAACTTATCAGTCATATCAATTTCTCATTAGAAAAATATTTTAAAAGAAAATTCTATCACTCAAACAATGACTACATCTCTTTAAATAGAAAACAGATTATTATTTGAGGGGCATAAATGTGCTAATAATTCTTGTAATATAATATTTCACAATAAATCACAGAATAGACAGAAAATGTTTTGGACTATAACGGATCAATTCTTAAAGGGGGTAATATATTTTAACTCAAGTAGGCTTTAGATGTTATTTGGTTCAACCTTTAGAGTTTAGAATGCAAAAGTTGGAACTTAGAACCTAAGTTAGCAACTAGAGGGAGTAATACTATCAATTACCTAAGTCTATTATACTTTAGAAAAGTATCAAAAAGGAAATGATAAAATTAGCAAACTACAAGGACGAAACTTGCCACAAACCGAAAACTTAAAATCTGATAACAACAAAAACATGTTTTACACTTTACTCATTTAAAAAAAACTTATAACATATTTCACTCTCACGTCACATTTCGCAAAATCAAGAACAAGAATCAAAAGCTATTTTCAATCCACAAGGTAAACTAGAAAGTTGTTCATAATCATCTAAACAATAACTTCTTAAAAGGAATTAGCCTAAATCATTACCATTTTGTCAAAAACCCTAATTTTTGAATTAGGGTTCATAAGAAAAAAGTTGTGATAAAGTCTAATTAAAGTAGGAGGTTTGTTCGTTTAGAGGTGTTAATGATGCGCTTGAAACAGTATTGGCTAATTCTAACTCACTTGTGAGTTGTGTTGATTCTTTTGGACGAATTTTGTGCGAAAAATGTCTAATGACTTAAATGTATGTGGGTTTGTGATAATAAATTAGATATGAGCATTGTGAATGTGTTAGGACCAATATTTTGTGGCTAGAAAGTCTTAGGAATAATCTTTGATTCCACTTGTGTTCTTGGCTGAGAAATGTGTTCTAAATATGTTTGAATGAATGTTGTCATGCTTAGTGGGGTTGAATGTTGTGTAACAGTCCTTAAGAAAATGCTTATGAAAAGTTCCATATGTCTTGTCGCCTAAATGAGTTGTGCAAATTTTTTCACTGAAAAAGGCTCGAAATCCTATGTTTTATCAAATGTTTGTTGTATAGTATATAAATGTTGTGGAAGATTGATACTTAAAATGGTCTCTTGAGTTTGTGAACTAGTCAACTTGCTTACGTCATGATAAATCTCTGAGGTTGTAATCTTTGATGGTTGCGGACATGTGTAACACTAGAATAGTTTGCGAAATATGTCCAAGAGTATAATGTTGTGAATATGTTTTTGCTTTGTTTGCGAAATATGTTTTGGCCTTGTCTGCGAATTAAGTTTTGGCTTTGTCTGCGAAATATGTTCTACACTCTGTTGCGAAATATGTTTTACAATCTGTTGCAAAGTAAGTTTTTACCGTATCTGCGAAATATGTATCTGTATTAGCCTGCAAAATATGTCTGGCAGGGGTTTCATTTATGCGAAATATATCATTTTCATGAAAATAAACTCTGTCAAAATTTTGTGCTAATCCTGTTAAATATGTCAATCATTACAGTTTGACCAGACTTGACCTGTTTGGCCATTGACCACTCTTTGACAATTTGACTTTTATTGACTTTGACCAGAATGTTGACTTTCACTAGTTTGGCATTTTTGACCGAATGACCTTAGTTGATCTTTTAGAAGTTATATGTTAATCTAGTCTTAATCACATGAAACCTAAACATAAAGTCATTTAAAATCAATAACTACAACAAGGATAGTAACTGTGTTGGATAACTCTTAAGCAGAATCATGCATCGAGAACAAGCTCAAGAAGCCGCCCGTGGTGAAAAATTAGTTCCTACTGAAGATAGACTTAAGATTTGATCAAGAAACCTCAAAATAGATCCAACCTTAACTCGAAAGGAGAAAATCTATCAAGTCATATCATCAAGAACTCTTCCTGCTACAACGCCTTTCTCATTACTGCTGATGTACCCAAAATCTACATGCAGCAATTCTGGTTTACTATCAGAAAGGTCAAGAAATCTTCTTTCTATAGTTTGACCTTGATAACAAGAAGTGTCAAATTGATGTTGAATTATTTTGAGAGATTCTTGGTATCTGCCCAAGAGTTCTAAATCAGGATTTCACTGTGCCTCCATCCAATGAGTCACTCATTGACTTTCTCATGGAACTAGGTTACAAGGGTCAAATGAAACAGCTTTCAGACATGTTTGTTGATCACATGCATCAACCATGGAGAACCCTAGGAACAATTATCAACAGATGCCTATCGGGGAAGATGTCCAGCAATGACAGACTTCGGCTGTCAAGAGTTGAAATTTTGTGGGGTATGTACCACAAGGAGAACGTTGATTATGCTGCTTTGATTTGGGAAGATCTTCAATACCAAATTGATAACTGGAAATCAAAGGTCAGAAGACGTGAGATCATGCCTTACCCTAGGTTCACCAAGATTATCATTCACTACTTCCTTTCTCAACATAAATCCATATCTAAGAGACAAGGCTCACTTTACAATACATCTGAGGATGATGGGGTATTGGGGAGGTTGAAGTTCATCAGTAAAGGAAAGGAACACCAACTATATGGAAAGCCTATTCCATATATTTTGGTGACTGATGATATCCGAAACTCTGAAGCTTACAATACGTTCATTGCCTTATCCACCGGTTTAATTCCTCCAAAGAAAGGAAGGGGCAAAGGAGCTCAGGGAACTAAGGCAACGGTTATTCCAAAGAAGGCAATTGTTGCTTCAAAGAAGAAAAGGCTAAAGAAGAAAGAGTCAAGTGGTGATGAATCAGATGAATCAGATGCTGAACCAGCAAATAGGCCAACATGCATACGGAAACCCAGAGGTGTTACCATCAGAGACACTCTACGTGTTTCAAAGAAGAAATCAATCGATTAGTTTTAGAAGCTTAAAGGCATTGAATTACTATCTGTTGTTGCACGGTTAGAAATTGACACCCAAAAAGCAATCATGGCCAGCAGATGTGAAAGAAGATTTTAGCACCAATCTGGTGGCTCAAGTGAAGGAGCTAGTATTACACCAGAGGTTCCAGATGAGCCAACAGGGAAATCTGCAGTCTTATATAAAGGAGCTGGTATTTCACTAGAGGTTTCGGATGAGGTAAAAGACAAGAGTGAAGCTCAAGATGATCTAGACGATTGGGGTTCCACTGATGATGAAACATTATTGTTTGATGACAAAGATGAACAGGCTGAAGAGATCCCGTGGGTCTCCACTGATGATGATGAAGTAAATGATGAGAGTATAGATATAGAAAACACTGATGATGAAAGAACAAAATCAGACAATGACGATTATGAAATGACTGATGCGGTTAAGATTGATGTTGGTACACTAGTAGAGGAAAATGCTGATAAAGAACACGAGGAGAATGCTGAAAAGGTTGAAGAACAAAAGGTCGATGAAGAGAAAAAAAATGAGATGATCAAGTTGAGAATGAACAAGTAGGGGTTCCTGTCTTAGTGATAAATAAAGAGAAGCCAGATCTACTTTAGTCCACCTTTAGTCATTCTATCTCATCCAATTTTGGTAATCGGTTCTTTAATAATTCTCCTAATGTGTCTCTCATTGGTATCAATTATTTGTTGGATATTCAAATCCAACAAGAAGTTCCTATTATTCCGCAAGAACCATTTCGTGAAGTCAAAGTGTTTGTTATCCTTGAACCAACACGAATACCACCATCTACACCACCAACACCTTCACTACCAGCTACAAAAGTTCCAGCAACTCCAGCTTAAGCTAATTAAGTTCCCGAATCCAAAGCATTAACAGATGTCTTGCAAAGAGTATCTGACTTAGAAAAAGATGTTAAAGAGCTCAAACAAGTTGATCATTCTACAACAACCCTTGAATCAATCAAATCTCAGGTACCATCAGTTGTAAATAAGTATCTTGGATCAAGTCTGGGAGACACACTTCAAAAAGTGCTCCGGAAACATACTAAAGAACTTAAACAGCAATTCTCTCAGAAAGATGTGTCTGAGATAATTAAGGTCAAGCAAGAACATGTTGCCAAGGAGAAAATGCTGAAGTACTCAACAACACAATTTGATCAAGCTGTTGACGATGAATACGTGTAAAAGGATACACTGTTCAAAATAATGATGGCATCCAAGTCATATGAAAAACATCCAGCACATAAGGCACTGTATGATGCTCTAATATAGTCTTTACTTGTGGATGAGAATAACATGGATAAACTTGTTGTGGATCCTCTTTCTAAAAAGAAAATACGACATGAAGACAAAGATCAAGACCCTCGTGCTAGATCAGACCAAGGGATGAAAAAGAGAAGAATTGGAAAAGATGCAGAACCATCAATGAAATCCTCAAAATCTAAAGACCTGCTAAAGGTAAAACTCCATCCAATACTTTAAAAACTGGTAAATCTATATCTGTAGACAAATCAATCCACGAACCTGAGCATGTAGTGCCAATGGATGTCGAAGAGGCAAAACTTGATAATGTGGCTAATGATGTTGATGAGCCACAAGTAGATGCTATTCCAAAGAGTCCAAAGCAAGATTGGTTCACGCAACCTCCAAGTCTTGAGACACCTAATCTAGACTGGAATACAATCAAAACTGTTGATGATGCTCCAGAACAGTCATGGTATTATGAGATGATACAAGCTGAGAAGCCTCCACTTATGTTTGATGAGTTGATGAGTACTCCTATTGACTTTAATGCATTTGCTATGAACGTCTCAAGTTAGACACGATCACAAGAGCAGATCTAGTGGGTCCAGTGTTCAATATACTCAAAGGTACCTGCAAAAGCTGTGTCGAACTGGAATACAATATGGAGGAATGCTATCGTGCTCTGACAGATCAACTCGACTGGATAAACCCTAAAGGTCACAAAAGTCCAGTTGATATGAGCAAGCCTTTACCCCTGAAAGATAAAGAAGGTCGACTTACAATTCCTGTTGAATTCTTCTTTAATAACGATCTTGAATACTTAAAAGCAAGAAATTTAGAAAGAAAGTACTCCTCTTCCATTACTAAGACACCAGCTGCAAGGTATATAATGGAAGGCATTGAAGACATGATTCTAACAATGTGGAGTCCAGTCATAATTACCTATGACAAGGATGCTGCTCTTAGAATATCTCACTGGGGACCACAATGCCAACTATTCTACAGAGCTATGATCAATCGGGTGTATAAACATGAAGTTTTCTCAACCATGAGAATTCTGAGTGTTGTTAGTGTTCAAATTGAAAAGAAATCTAGTTATGACTACTTGAAAGAAATTGTTGTAAAGCGAGCTGATCAGAAACTTTATAAGTTCAAGAGTAAATTGCATAAATCGTCCTTAAAGTTTGGCCAAATTGCATGTTTCGTCCCAAACGTTACGAAAGTGCAAGGATCGTCCCTGTGGGAAACCTTTGGTGCAAGTATCGTCCCTGTGGGGAAACCTTTGGGCAAACCTTTGGTGCAAGTATCGTCCCTGCAGGGACGATACTTGCACCAAAGGTTTCTCACAGGGACGATCCTTGCACTTTCGTAACGTTTGGGACGAAACATGCAATTTGGCCAAACTTTAAGGACGATTTATGCAATTTACTCATTTATTATTGATAAATCATCATCCGTGCTTTTTCCAACCAACATGCTACGATATAAGTTAAGAAGTTACAATGTTATAGTTGAAACATTTTTTTAGATCATGTTTTAATATTATCTTTTAAGTAGGGCGTGGTTTGTACTTTGTAAACACATAAAAATGATTCATGCATAGTGGACTTGCTATACCTCATCCATTTAAAGATCGATTGTCGTAAACTCAAGGTTCTCATTTAACATGGTTTGTTATGTGAAAGCCAACTATAATATGTGTCAAGTATTTGAAGTGTTATAGCTTATCTAAAAGGACTCATGCAATCTGAAGCATGCTTGTTAGCACATCATTAAGGTTGTTTTCTCACCTAATGAGGAATCGAGAGATGTATTGATACGACCCTTTCAAATAGTATCAAGATAGGTCACCACTTTTAGCGGATGTTTGCTCCTTAAGAAAAGAGAGAAGAGAAAGAGATAGATTTGCACCATTTTTAGCGTGTGCGAGCTCCTTAAAAAAATTAGAGAAGAGAAGAGAATTGTCGATCTTTAATTTGATTGAATGAATAATAAAAGATTATAACGAGTATTTATAATAGCTAAATAGGCCATGACCTATTATGGCTATTATGACTTTCCTAAACAAATAGTCAAACGCATTGAATGCGAAGGCATTCCTAAACAGTGACTTTCCTAACACAAGGAGACAACATAAATACATTCCTAATATGACACGAAACATTCTTAAACAAATAGTCAAACACAATAAACTAACATAATAAACTATATTGATATCTGACTTCGCGCAAACTCACCCCTCGCTACCTATCTATAAATGATATAAATACACCGAGGGACGAAACCACGCGATCAAGATAACCGGAATCAGTATAGGGAGTCTCCGGGTCGTTATGTCCCAACGAGGCTGAAATGGAAAATCGCAAGACGATTTATGACTTGTGTTTGGATGTCACAAGGAATGATTTGGCACTAAAATTTATAACAATAAGCAAAAACACATAAAAATAGCAAAGAGAATAAGCTAGAACAAGAATCAAAACTAGGAATGACAAAAACACTTTTAAACTTTTAAACTAAAACACAAAAATAAGCTCAAATAAACTTAAGATAAGTTAAATAAGCTAAACTAACTCTAAATAAGCAAATATAAAAAGCAATTAAGCTAAATTTAACAAGATAAACACAACAGTACTAACAACAGTACTAACAGTTTTAACTACCAGTACTAACTTGGAGTTAGTACTGCTAGGCTAAAGTTAGTACTGTTAGCTTAAGGTTAGTACTGCTAGGCTAACAAGACTTAAAGAATTAATAAATAAGCAAACAGCAAAGGAAAATGGTTTAATCTACTTTAAAAAGCTAAGGAAATCTTAAACAAGCTGAAATAATAAGCTGATAAGCTAAAATGAACAAACAGTACTAACAGTATTAACTGACAGTACTAACTTAAGTTAGTACTGCTAGTGTAAGTTAATACTGTTAGTGTAAGTTAGTACTGGTAGATTTAAAATCCAAGAAAATGAACTAGCAGTACTAACTTGGAGTTAGTACTGGTAGCTTTAAGTTAATACTGCTCCAAAAGTGAACTAGCAGTATTAATTTATAACTAACAGTTTTAAAAAGTAAACTAACAGTACTAAGCAAAATAAGCACTAAACATACAGATAAAGCACAAATAAGCAGTTCTACAATCAATAAGAAAAAGAGAGAGAGACTTACACCACCCTTGCTCAAAACAGGGGTCAAACAAAAAGTCTACAAGCTCTAGCTTGTATAAAACAAGCTAGTGAGAGTCCATAAGCCCATCCATAACTGGCTTATCATCCAATAAGTAAGCTGTGGTATATTTGAGAGTGATATTTGTTATTTTCTCTTTTCTACTTAACTTTTTAGGTTCACTTAGTTAAAACAGTTTGTAAACAAGCTGTATTAAGAGCTTTTGAACACAAAACAACTCAATTAAGAATCTTAACACTTGGAATTAGAAAGTGACTTTAAAAACTCAAACTTGCATTAAAACTTGAAAGTGTTACAAAGCTGAAGGCAAAAGCTGTAAATGACTGAAAATAAGCTTAAGTTAAATTAAAAACTAAAAATTAACTAGATAGATTGGTATGATTTACAAGAAGCTCTATATATATAGCCGAAGTATTGGACTTCCATCTTGTGCTTCTTTGGAGAGCAAAAACGAAGTGTGCTTGTTGTGTGAGGTAAGTCCAAAGCAAATCCCAGCCTTTGATTTCATTTGTGCTTCTTTGGAGTCAATCTTAGCCATTGAAGATACTTGGGAAAGGTGAGGGATTGCCAACATGGCTTTTATACAACTGGGGGGGGGGGGGGGTAGTAGGGTGGATGAAATGATTTTGGCTAGGGTGAGAAGTGGTTTTGCAGGGAAGAAGGTATGGGGCGACATACCAGTTGTAACTGGGTTTTAGGGTGGGAAAGAAGACTTTTTGGGGGAAGTATGCAGTTTGGTCCCCTGAAGTTGTATAACTTAAATGCAATATCTACCCGGTTGGCAGTTTTGGCCCTTGTCTTTTTAATCTTTTGTAATACAACTTTAGGCTTGGCAGTTTTAGCCCCTCAAGTTGTAAAATCTTCATGCGGATGACTTTAGACTTCGACTTGACTTGGTCCTTTCCTTCCCGTGCTTGGAATTGCTTGCTTTTGGCTTTCTTTTTGCTCTTTTTCTTGAATATCCGTTTCCTGCACAATACAAATGCAAACATACAAATACAATGTATTTTTGGTATGTTTTTAGTCATTTAGGTCCGCTTAATATAGAAAATGGTATGTGTATTTAAACACATATCAAAATCCCCCATACTAAGGTATTGTGTGTCCTCACGCAATGTTATGAAGTAAACATGTAAGCCCCGTTTTCACCATTTTCTGAATTTACACTAACTACAACTAATATTTTTGGATTTTCTCATTTTTTAACAAGTTTGACTTTCTTTATTTATTAACACTGGGATCATAGAATGAGAAGCGTCCGTAGAGTGATCTACGGATGTCCTGACGGATAAATTCATCGTCCTCGATTTTTCACAAGTTCCAAGCTAAGCAATTAAACAAGATCATTGTCGATATAAGTCTATATGTTAAGCCCTCATACTTATGACTTGTGAATTTTCAACTCCCAACATGGATATACGATTGAATGTGTGTACTCATTTTAATTTAACCATAGACCAACTTATTTTCATAGTCATAATTCAAAATGAATCATGACTCAAAGCAACAACTTATTAAGACTTCGTAACTTGATTTCGAGATTTAAACTTTAGAACTTTTTGCAACATTTTTAACATCGAAACATATATGCATGGTTATACATTTTGACGCAAGGTGGGCATTTCAACATTTACGATTTACGTGTTTAGCCTAAGTAGCGATAACCTATCTGAGCCCATAACATGAACTGTCAATTTTGATTGTGAAACGAATGTTATAAATAGATCTATTTGGGATTGACATCCCCGTTCGGGTGAGTCATGCTCACTGTGCCGGTTTGCCAGACAACAAACGTATACCATGTCGGACATAGGATGTTGCGAGTTAGAACATTATCACGGGCAATATTGTAAATTTATATTGCATTTCATACATGTCGAGCTTCAGTGTCATGAGCTTAGGAAAACGTAATTATGTGCCAGGTCCTGAGTACCCACCTTCATCAAACTTTGTTTCAGAGCCGGTTTATCCATAGTTCATGCCACCAGAGGATGAGGTACTTCCAGCTGAGGAGCAGCCCCTACCTGCCACTGTCTTACCTACCACTGATTCACCAAGCTATGTTCCTGAGTCAGATCCTGAGGAGGATCCGGAGGAGGATGATGATGAGGACCCTAAGGAGGATCCTGCTGATTATCCTGTCGATGTAGGAGACGATGGCGATGATGAGGATAAGTCATCCAACGAGGACGAGGATGACGAGGATGTTGATATTGAGGGGGATAAGGAGGAGGAGGAGCACCCAGCTCCTGGCGACTCTACAGTTGTTGCTTTACCAGCTATCGATCATACCCCATCTACTAAGGAGACTAAATCGTTTGAGACCGACGAGTTTGCGGCCGACACACCATCTACCACATCTTGCATATCGGGTTACTTCTAGGATAATCAATCGAGATGAGCCACCTACACCATTTTAGTCTAATACCGAGGTTGCCAGACTCCTTGCTATACCTACTCCAACACCATCACCACTTTCCCCATGGTCATCACCCACCTACCGAGTCATATTCCCGTCACCACCACACCATTCATCTCCACCAACCTGCTAGACCTATTCTAGTTCGTTTAGATTATTGAGGCTGTGATGATCCGGCTAAGCATGCTTGAGGCCCCATCAACTTTCCTATTCACCACCGCCAAAGTATACAATACTCCTCCCACACCAAAGCAGATACACCACCATCAAGTACCCCACCATCGGGGACACCACCACTTTTACCCATACTACTACCTACTTCATCACCACCTTTGCATCTTCTACTCTCAACTGACTGTAACAGACATACTTGAGGTTTACCAGATATACTTAAGAAGCTAGCCATCGGAAAGTTAAGTATCGCTCTTGGTTCAAGATATGAGGTAGTAGAGAGCTCATCTGCCCCTACTGCTAGACCACCTAGAGGTATTTGGGCAGACTATAATCTTGTTGCTACCATAGACAAGGAGATTATGGGCGGGATCAGAGAGAGATTCGGTTATGGTATCAACGACACTTGGGATAAATGCTAGTAAGACATTACCAAGGGTCACCAGCGACTAATGACATAGAGTTGGGTCGATGATGACCAGAGTTAAACCACTAGGTCAGGGCAAGACATAGACGAGATCTATCAGGTTGGATGATGAGCATGTCTTAGCGTGACAGCTGATGTTTGGTCGCTTAACATGCTGTTATATGGATAGCGGCACAGCTCGCATGCTAGGCTTTATTGAGCTGAGGCTAAGATGTCACGAGAGGCTTAGGGATGATTCATGGATGCGAGTGACCTTTCACGTGCAAAGGTTATGTCATTACGTACTCAGGTGGTAGCACAGCAGGCAGTGATTATAGAGTTACAAGCAGCGGACCACAGGAGACAGGCGGCGATTTACAGAGATGCTGGCAGCAGACTGCAAGAGACAGGCATAGTTCATTGAGGCACTAAAGCTGCTGAAGAGACTTCAGACCCAGATGACAAAGTTTGAGAGACAGCAGGGACCCGCCAAAGGTCCCGCACAGCTAGATGCACCAGAGGAGAGCGGTAACAGTTCATAGATCATGTTATGGCTAGTTATTTTGTACCGCCTACTAAGTATTATGGGTAATTCCTGGCTAGTATGGATTTAGGTTGTGTATTTTATCTTGTAACCTAATCGTTGTGATCATTTTGTATTTGAACCAAACATGTATGTTTTCCAATATATATGGAATGGGTGGTATTATGTCATGTGCTATAATCCGAATTATATGAAATGAATGTCGATTTAGTTACACACCATTGTTAACCTTCAATGCAGTTGTATATTTCACTGTGCGTTGTGATCTCTCTTGTACTTATGTGTATATGTGATGTCTTAGTTATATTTTAATGAAATCAACCGGGTATTATATTTTCTTCTTGTGATTGAATAAAAAGGCACCAAAAAGAGCATGGAGGTTCAAACTAAGCCCCATAAAAAACCAACACCACAACTGACACTAATGCCCAGCTTCATCAATGAATAACCAAGGCGTTACTGCCGCTTTGGTAACACGTGATGCTAATAAAAATACAAATGGCAATGATAGCCATATTTTAGGAGTGGGTGTTAGAAGGACAGAACAAACTGCCTGTGAATGTACTTATATTGATTTTCTCAAATGTCAACCATTAAAGATTCAAAGTGCAAACGAAGGAGATTTGCCCGTTATCTCAATGGTTTAAAGATGGTGTTTAGGTTTTCCACATCATTAATTGTAACAGTTGAAATCAAGTTGTAAAAAACCCTAAAATCAGAACAATTGCAAAATTCCCCAAACCCCTAATGTCAGAAAATTTAATAAAAGCATGAATAAAATTCAATCAAGTGTTATAAATTATAAAATACATCATGTGACAAGTATGAAATTTATATAAGATTAAAATATCTTATATTATGCAAGAAAAATAATTATTTCTTATAAATATGTATTTTGCCGAAATAATTATAAGTAAATTACTTATATTATACAATTAAATATAAAATATAATAGGGAAATTATGAAATATTTTTAGGCAAAAATAAAATCTGATTTTATACTTTGAAAATACCCAAAATCTCGGCATTTTAGTTTGTATATCTTTTTATATACAATTTTCATTTGTAAATATCTTAAAAACCATTTCCAAAAACCCTAAACAATTAAAGTGGCGGCACCATTATTTTTTCAAGGCAAGAAACGAATTTTCTAGGGTTCTTGGGAGTACAAGGGAGCTAAGAAAATTATTGGTTCATTGGTTTGAAGCTTGATTCGATTTATGGTGTTCTTTTGAATTCGAAATACAGCCGAACTCAATAATTCATATAATCATCCATAATTATTCTAAGGTATTTTTATAAACTCCAATTTACATTATAATACATCTGATATGTTTCATGAGAAGAAATTTACCATGCACGTTATTTTATTTATTAAGCTTGAAACATGATCTAAACCCTAAATAATTGCAAGAATTGTATTCGGCTCTTAATAAATTAATACTTTCTATTTTATAATTTTTATGACTTGTATATATCATGTATGAACCAGATAAATCGTTAGAAATTTTTTATAAAAGATTTAGATAATTATTGTGGAATTTCTAATTCTTTTCGTTGCCGATTTTGAATTAGAAAGAAATGAAGAAATAAATGGAAAACGAATTAGGGTTAGGGTTTTTATACTTTTTCCCCAGGTCCAATACATGCGAAATGAAAGTATAAAAAATATGTAATTATCTTGGTGTAAAATTCTAATAAGGGTTTGTGCATTTATTGGTTACCCCGATTGGGTGTTTTAAAGGTATAAGGGGGTGTTTTGTAATTTCTTCTGAAACTTTGGGGCTGATTATTGCATGTTTAATATAATGGGTTATAGATTCTGTGAAAAATACGTAGAAAGGTATAAATGTCATGTTGATAATTGTTATGGGTTTAAACAAATTAATATAATATAATATATTTATTATTCGAATTGTATTTAAAACTGAGGGACTAAAAGTTAAATTAATGAAAAGTACAAGTTATAACAGTAATTAAATATAATTATGAAAATCCATATTTGATATTATAAGGGCTTGTTTTGCAAAAATGGATAATTAAAGATCATGTTTAATTAAAGTAATAACTAAAAGGACTAATTACGTAAATTATGTAAGATCAAGGATTTGGATTGTAAATACAGAAATAGAAACCTGCTAATTATAGAAACATGCTATTTATGGAAACTTACTATTTATAGAAACCTGCTAATTATAGAAACATGCTATTTATGGAAACCTGCTATTTATAGAAACCTGCTATTTATAGAAACCTGCTATATTTAGAAAGACTATTGTTGGGAAGTTTAATTATGGGAACTTATTAAATCAGGGAAGTTATCATTTATGAAAAGTTAATTAAGGAAAGTCTATGTTTGGAAACTTACTATAATTAGAAGCTCTAATTTTTGGAAAGTGACCCAATATAACAGAATACTAATCAATGAATATATTAATCATGAATATGTTTAATCATGGAACTACTAATCAAGGAATCATGCTAATAATAAAAGTTACTAAAAAATAGAAAGAAAGTTACTAAAAATAGAAAGTTGCTAAAAACAAGAAGATTCTAAAATGGAAAGTAACCTTAATCATACAAGTAACGTTATAATATGTCCTTTAACATGTAGGATCCGCAATAAGCAGGAGTAGCTTCCATCTCATATCCATCTCTTTCCGTTACTGGTGCTGCGGGACATCAGGTACGGATATTCTGCCTTTTAGTAGGACATTCTTTCTTTTCATGATTCATCCTCAGAACTGCTATTCTCCCCAATTTTTAATGTATTTTTTGCCATGATCCTATTTACTGTTTGATTTCATGACTTATTCCTATGCTCGAGCTATATATACCATGACCATAGAATTTACATGACTTACCACCTAGTCATGGAGGTACCATGATATCCGTGACAATGAGGCACCTGTGGTCACGAACTACTTTCAAGCGTTGAGAGTGATTCACGTGGCGTCCTTTTCATGTTACCAGAGTAATATTTTTTCCATGTTTTGGCCATCTATAATTCAGGGTCAATGGTGAATCCTAGTTTACAGTGTTTACAACGTATCATGGTGATTGGTTTGGTGTGTGCTCTAACACCCATCACATGGAGCTGATCCCCTCCACCCATATTATTATAAGCAGTCCACCCCTCTATTACATTGTTGAGGCAGCCCCTCTATTATATGCATGTATTCACGATATTATTGTTATGACATGTATGATTATATGAGCTCGTGGGCATTCCTTATTATTTATGTTTATAAATGATATCTCATGATATCTTTGACTTCACGTTACCACGTTTTACATGTTTATTTCCTATTCCTTCACGATGTATTCTCCAGGTTTACCCTCATGACACTCAGATTTCTTTCCGCTGCTTTATACTTAAAATCCAGGATTCATACTTATTACTTACATGTTATTATATCCTTCACTGAGCTTTATGCTCAGCCGTGTTTTCTTTTCTCTTTTTATACGGCAAGTATCTATAGGGAGATTGGGCTTGAGAGAGTGTGTGGCTTAGGAAGTGACCATTTAGCTTCCTTTCTTTTTATCGCAGACACTTTGATGTGCTATACTATCTTGGACACATGTTTTAGTCCTTTAGACTTCTTTTACGTTATTCATGTTGATCTCATAATCGGGAGCCGATGTTTGATTCTGGCTTTCCACCTTGTTCTATGTTATCATTTATGACTTTATGCCTTTATTATGCTTTGATATGACACCATGATTATGACGTTTCGGCCCTACTCTCCGAGCGGGTTTGGGTCGTTACCATTCAAGTTTGCTATTGCACTCATTCTAATTTAGTTGCTTAACATGGTGGGGTGGGGAAACACTCAAGTCAAGCCTGTTAGGTCATGAGCCAGCTTTACGGTATGCCTTCGAAAACACTCATGAAAAATGATGCTGACAAATACTGTCCTCGAAATGAATCAAGCAACTAGAAATGGAGATTAGATCGAGAAGGTAAAGGGTACTGACTTTGACAAAGTTTATAACTGGAATGCTTTCATGGAATTGGCTTAATAGTGCCGGGAGGATGTTTCTCGATAGAATCTGATAAAATGAAACTATGTCCTGGTATCTTCTGTCGACATGATTCATGGGAGTGTAATGTGCGACTAAACAAGACAATAGCCAGATGCAGTTTAAAATCGCAACCGAGCTAAATGGATAAAAAATCCGCACTTTTACTAAGCGCGCAGACAGAGAGTAAAAATGAAGTTTGAGGATACCTCAAGGAACACTCAGAACCATCAACAACAACAATAATAGAACAAGAGGCAGAACACTGGCCGGGACTACACTACAAGATCTGGTGAGAAAAAGCCATATAGGGGATCTAAACCCCTATGAGCTAAATGCAATTATCACCATGATGGTCCATGTGCTCCTAAATGCCACAAATGCAACCGAGTTGGCCATCTGGCCCGTGACTGTAGGAGTACCGCCAATGCCAACACTACTAACAACTAAAAGGGCATTGGGTCGGGTCAGAAGCCTACTTGCTATGAGTGTGGAGTTTAGGGACATTTTAAGAGGGAATGTCCAAACCTCAAGAACAACAACAACCATGGTAACCAAGTTGGAGGTGGCAATGCTCCAAAGCCAAATGTATCAGTAGGGCATGCGGGGACAAACCCAGACTCTAACGTCGTGACAGGTACGTTCCTTCTAAACAACTGTTATGCTTCTATCTTATTTGATACTGGTGCCGATAGGAGTTTTGTGTCTACTGCATTTAGCTCCCAAATTGATATCACACCGACTGCATTAGATCACTATTATGACATTGAACTAGCCGACGGGAGAATAATTGGGTTGAACACTATCCTTAGGGGTTGTACATTAAACATCCTGAACCACCCATTCAACATAGACTTAATGCCCGTAGAACTTGGTAGTTTCGACGCTATAATTGGTATGGATTGGTTGGTAAAGTACCAAGCAATCATTGTGTGTGCCGAGAAGATCGTTCGTATCCCTTGGGGAAATGAAACTCTAATCATTCACGGTGACGGAAGCAACCGGGGAAACAAGGCTCGTCTGCACATTATCTCGTACACCAAAACACAAGAATACATGCTAAAAGGATGTCCAGTCTTTTTGGCAAACATTACTACAAAGGAGACGGAAGACAAGTCAGAGAAGAAGCGACTTGAGGACGTACCGATAGTTTGATTTTTTCCTAATGTATTCCCTAAGGACTTACCGGGTCTTCCTCCAACTCGACAAGTGGAATTTCAAATCTATTTGGTACCAGGTGCTTCACCTATAGCTCGGGTACCTTATCGATTGGCACCTTCTGAAATGAAAGAGTTATCGGAGCAACTAAAAGAACTATCTGACAAAGGCTTTATAAGACCCAGTTCCTCACCTTGGGGAGCTCCAATCTTGTTTGTCATAAAGAAGGATGGATCGTTTCGAATGTGCATCGACTATCACGAACTAAACAACTACAGTGAAGAATCGTTATCCACTCCCAAGGATCGATGATTTGTTTGATCAACTACAAGGATCCAATGTTTATTCTAAGATAGACCTGCGATCAGGTTATCACCAGCTTTGAGTACGGGAAGAGGATATTCCAAAAATGACATTCAAATCTCGGTATGGTCATTACAAGTTCCAAGTTATGTCGCACCAGGCGGTATTTATGGATCTCATGAACCTTGTGTGTAAGCCATTTTTGGATAAATTTGTGATTGTCTTTATTGACGATATCCTTATTTACTCTAAGAACAAGAAGGAGCATGAAGAACATCTTAAGGCAGTTCTGGAATTGCTTAAGAAAGAGAAGTTGTATGCTAAGTTCTCTAAATGTGAATTTTGGATTCCTAAGGTACAATTTATCGGCCACGTGATTGATAGTCAAGGCATTCACGTGGACCCTTGCCAAAATTGAATCTAAAGACTAGGGACGCCCTAAGACGCCAATGGAGATATCGCTAATTTCTTGAGGTCCTTGTTGGGTATCTACCCAAATTCATTGAAGGATTTTTGAAGATTGCCAAGTCAATGACCAAGCTTACTAGAAAAGGAGTTATTCGAGTTGTGTGGAGACAAGCCAGAAGCCGCTTTCCTGTTATAAAGCAGAAGTTGTGTCAGTGCGGCTAATTTCTGGCTTACCGGAGGGAATTGAAGATTGTCATAGTCTATTGTGATGCTCGTATAAGGGATTGGGTGTTGTATTAATGCAAAGAGAGAAAGTAATTTCTTATGCAACACGCCAATTAAAAATTCATGAGAAGAACTATACAACTCATGATTTGGAACTTGGATCGGTAGTGTTTTCTCTGAAACTTTAGAGACACTATTTGTACGAAACCAATATAACGGTGTTTCACGAAATCACAAGAGTCTACAACATATTCTTAAAAAAGGAGCTGAATATGAGGCAGCGTCATTGGTTAGAACTGCTCAGTGATTACGACTGTGAGATTAGTTATCACCGGGGAAAGCAAATGTGTTTACTGATGCTTAAGCAGAAAGGAGCAAGTAATCCATTAAGAGTTCGAGCCTTAGAGATAACTATTGGGCTTGGACATTACTAACAAAACCAGAATGCTCAAGAATAAGCATGAAAACTAGAGAACAGAACGAAGATGTTGGAGGTAAAGTTGCTTGAAATTCTAAGGATCCGAGAAATTTCAGAAATGAAAAGTTAGAACCCTTGTAGATGGAACTCCAATGCTTCAATGGCAGGAGTTGGTTACCATGTTAGGTGATCTGAGGACTGTGATCATAGCAACGAAGTCCTACAAAGTCAAAATATTCTATCCATCTGGGTTTTAACAAGATGTATCGGGACATGAAGAAGCTATATTGGTGGCCCAATATGAAGGCCAACATCGCCACCTATGTTAGCAAATGTCTGACGTGTGCTAAAGTCAAGGAAGAACACCAAAGGCCATCAGGATTATTGGTATAACCCGATATACGTCAATGGAAACAGGACAACATCACTATGGATTTTGTTACGAAGCTTCCTAAGTCATCACAAGGCTTGAACGATACATTATGGGTAATTGTTGACCCGACTTACAAGTATCTCAATCTTTGTACCTATGAGGGAAACTGATCCTCTAGAGAAACTGGCAAGAATGTACCTAAAGGAAGTGGTCATGAGACATGGAATCCCTGTCTCAATTATTTATGATCGTGACCCTAGATTTGCATTAAATTTCTGGAGATCACTTCAGAAGCCTTTGGGTATTAACTTGGATATGAGTATTGCATATCATCCTCAGACTAATAGACAAAGCTAGAGGACCAATCAAACTCTCAAGTATATGTTGCGTGCTTGTGCGATCGACTTTGGAAAGGGTTGGGTTAACCACTTGCCATTAGTCGAGTTCTCATATAACAATAGCTATCACGCTAGCATCAAGGTTGTACCATTTGAAGCACTTTATGGTAAAAAGTGTCGTTCACCTGTATGCTGGGCCGAGGTTGGACAAGTGCAACTTACTGGTCCGGAAATAGTTCAAGAAACAACAGAGAAGATCATCCAAATCAAGAAAAGGATACAACTCGCTCGAGATAGGCAAAAGAGTTACGCCGATCTAAAGCGTAAGCCGATGGACTTCCAAGTTGGGGATAAAGTTATGCTTAAAGTTTCGCCTTAGAAAGGGGTCGTACGTTTTGGCAAACGGGGGAAGTTGAACCCTAGGTACGTTGGACCGTTTCAAGGTGTTAGAAAAGGTTGGGTCTCCGATGGCATACAAGCTTGAGCTCCTACAGAGCGAACAGGTTCACAATATGTATCCATGTATCCTACCAACAACTATGAAGAAGTGTTATGCCGACGAACCTTTAGCCGTTCCGTTGGATGGACTTCACTTTGATGACAAGCTTCAATTTGTTGAGGAGCCGGTAGAAATCATGGACCGTGAAGTTAAACGGTTGAAGCGAAGCCGCATTCCAATAATCAAGGTTCGATGGAACTCCAGGAGAGGTCATGAGTTCACTTGGGAATGTGAAGACCAATTCCGGAAGAAATATGCACACCCCTCTTCACAAAGACCGCACCGGCGTCAAAGTGGCCGCTCTTAAGCCTTGAGGACAAGGCTCACATAATGGGGGGAGACCTATAACACCTTGTGTTTTAAGGGTCGATTTATGACGTTAATAATTCACTAATGTATTTTAGTAATGTACGCGTTGTGGCTCAATTAAATCCGTAGTCGTTAAGTTAAATCGCTTAAGCTAAAAATTATCGTTCAATGTAAACGGGCATCAAACAATTAAATGTTTACATCAAGCAAGTGTTAAGTAATTATTTTGAGGATAATTATTAACTTTGTTCATTTTATTTTTATTAGTTGCGTAAAGTGTTTACGTTTCGCGATAAAACACGTTTAAGCATACCTGGAACCACCAAAACTTTTCTACGATTCAACAAATACCTACAATTGTACCCAATACCTAAAATTTACTAAATACCATCATATATAAGATACTATGGCCGGATTTGGTGTAATAGACCAAGAGAAATATCACAAAATCTTGCAACTTGCTATGTACATTCAACAACTAATTAAACCTTAAGACTTTTACAAGAAAATACCATGCCTTGACCATAAGACTTCCCTAAATCACTCATCTTGTCTTGGACTTCTTATAGAAACTTTTTACTAGTCCTTATATCATATAAGTCTTGCACTAGGAAAGATAACATACACTTATCATTTTCATAGTGAAAAACACTCTCTTTTCTCTCTTTTCCTCCTCCAACCCACGGCTCAACTCAATAACATACCAAATCCATACAAAATTTTATACAACATTACACACATTCTAAAGAGATATCCTAAGAATAACCTAAGGTTGAATTTTGAAGGCTTGATTTAAGGTTACATGTGTCATACAAAGGAAAGAGCAAGAGAATAGGTGCTTTGGAATCAGGGGTTTTCAAGTCTTGCAAGGTAGGGTTATAGTTGCTAACATAGGGGTTACACTTGTTGTTCATCTCCACACATCATATAAGGTCTCTAAAACTCTTTATGTCTTTACATTTATGATTTTATGCATATATATGTTCTATGTAATTAATCACCATTTAGGAAATGTTTTAACATGTAAAATGGATTTTTACTTGTGATCATGCTTTGATAAACTTTTTCACATGTTATGTGGATGTTAATATTATGTCATAATGGAAATATAAGTATTGTATCATGTTGGTTTAAGTGTAAAAAGTGCATGTATAAACTAGTAAGTAAAAGTTTCTTATGAAAGTTATGATTTATAAGTGTTGTTAAGGACTTGTTACTTGGACTTGACACTTGGACAAAATATGGACTTAAGGACCCTAGGAAGGTAATACATGGGATAATAAGTGTGCAATGGACTTGTGACAAAGTGTAAAGAGCTAGAAAGTTTATAAAATCAAGCTTAAAAACACATTTCATCACAAATATCAAAACAAGATGTAGAATTCGATCGAAAATAAAACAAAATTAATTTTTTTAGATTTTTATAAAATAGTAATGTCTCGTGATGAATTTCCAAAAAGGTAATAACTCGAAAATGGATTAATAACGAAGAAGATAACGTAGTTAACGAGTATACTTTAATAAAACGCGTTATATAAGAAATTTTATAAAAACAAGTTACAAAATAACTTCTGATGATATAAATGTTATTATTTTATCAGATCACAACATATTTTTAGGATTCCAAAACAATAAGAATCATAATTTTTCGATCAATAACGAAGGAGTTATGAAATTACGCGAGTTTATATACTTAAATGTATAAAAATACTTTTATAAAAATTATATTTATAAAAGTTCTGTTCATCTCTAGACATGAACATATTTGAAAAACAGCCATCTAATATATAGAACTTTAATAACAAAGACGTGCTCGAAAGAATAGCTAGAAAACCAAGCTATAACAATAAAACAATACAACATTATGGGTTTTACAGATAACTAAATCTATAAAAATAATTTTATAAACTGTTATGAACAGTAAAATTACTGTTCACCAGTAGGTCAAAAATATGAAAATGTATATTTAATAACTTGTCTTAAATACGAAAGAGCGTGTACATAAAAAAGAACTAAGAAATACGAGGCTTAAAACGAAGAAATTGCGTCGTTTTTACTATTGAGATATTTATAAACGTTTTAACTTTATAAATATGATTTCACAAACACAATTAGATGGTGATGTAGTATATAGAATTATATATGGCATTAGTTAATCAATGTGCTTAGTACTTATACGACCTATGTTTAATTAGGTTGCGTTCCGTTATTTCCGTGACGCATTTTCTATTGTATTTGGATTATCATTAACTCAAGGTCAGTTCATAGCCCCACGTTTTATATTTTAATGATTTACAAGTTTTAGGGTGAGAAACATATGCATGTTTTATAATTGGACGCAAGTGGGCATTTCACATTTACGATTACGTGTTTGCCTAAGTAGCGATAACCTATCTGAGCCCATTATCATGAACTGTCAATTATTGTTGTGAAAGCGAATGTTATAAATAGATCTATTTGGGATTGACATCCCCGTTCGGGTGAGTCATGCTCACTGTGCCGGTTTGCCAGACAACAAACGTATACCATGTCGGACATAGGATGTTGCGAGTTAGAACATTATCACGGGCAATATTGTAAATTTATATTGCATTTCATACATGTCGAGCTTCAGTGTCATGAGCTTAGGAAAACGTAATTATGTGCCAGGTCCTGAGTACCCACCTTCATCAAACTTTGTTTCAGAGCCGGTTTATCCATAGTTCATGCCACCAGAGGATGAGGTACTTCCAGCTGAGGAGCAGCCCCTACCTGCCACTGTCTTACCTACCACTGATTCACCAGGCTATATTCCTGAGTCAGATCCTGAGGAGGATCCGAAGGGGGATGATGATGAGGACCCTAAGGAGGATCCTGCTGATTATCCTATCGACGGAGGAGACGATGGCGATGATGAGGATAAGTCATCCGATGATGACAAGGATGATGATGTTGATATTGAGGAGGATGAGGTGGAGGAGGAGCACCAAGCTCCTGCCGACTCTATAGCTATTGCTTTACCAGCTATCGATCATACCCCATCTACTAAGGAGACTAAATCGTTTGAGACCGACGAGTTTGCGGCCACACCATCACCACATCTTGCATATCGGGTTACTTCTAGGATATCAATCCGAGATGAGCCACCTACACCATTCTAGTCTAATACAGAGGTTGCTAGACTCCTTGCTATACCTACTCCACCACCATCACCACTTTTCTCATGGTCATCACCACTACCTCATATTCCCTCACCACCACTACCAGTATCATCTCCACCACCTGCTAGTCCTATTCGTTCGTTGGGTTATTGAGCTGTGATGATCCGGCTAAGAGCTGAGGCCCCATCAACTTCCTATTCACCACCGCCACATATCATACTCTCCCACACCAAAGCAGATACATCACCGTCAGGTACCCCACCATCAGGGACACCACCACTTTTACATATACCACTACCTACTTCATCACCACCTTTGCATCTACTCTCAACTGACTGTAGAGCAGACAGACTTGAGGTTACCATACTGCCTCGGAAGAGGTTAAGTATCGCTCTTGGTTCAAGATATGAGGTAGTAGAGAGCTCATCTGCCCCTACTGCTAGACCACCTAGAGGTATTTGGGCAGACTATAATCTTGTTGCTACCATAGACAAGGAGATTATGCGGGATCTAGAGAGAGATGTCGGTTATGGTATCACCGACACTTGGGATAAGATGCTAGTAGACATACCAAGGGCACCAGCGACTAATGACATAGAGTTGGGTCGATGGATGACAGAGTTTACCACTAGGGTTAGGCAAGACATAGACGAGATCTATACGAGGTTGGATGATGAGCAGTCTGAGCGACAGCTGATGGTTGGTCGTCTTAACATGCTGTATAGGGATAGGCGTGCACATGCTCGCACTGCTAGGCTTATTGAGGCTGAGGCTAAGATGTCTCGAGAGGCTTAGGGATGATTCATGGATGCGAGTGACCTTTCACGTGCAAAGGTTATGTCATTACGTACTCAGGTGGTAGCACAGCAGGCAGTGATTATAGAGTTACAAGCAGCGGACCACAGGAGACAGGCGGCGATTACAGAGATGCTGGCAGCAGACTGCAAGAGACAGGCATAGTTCATTGAGGCACTAAAGCTGCTGAAGAGACTTCAGACCCAGATGACAAAGTTTGAGAGACAGCAGGGACCCGCCAAAGGTCCTGCACAGCTAGATGCACCAGAGGAGGCTGGTAACAGTTCATAGATCATGTTATGGCTAGTTATTTTGTACCGCCTACTAAGTATTATGGGTAATTCCTGGCTAGTATGGATTTAGGTTGTGTATTTTATCTTGTAACCTAATCGTTGTGATCATTTTGTATTTGAACCAATCATGTATGTTTTCCAATTATATATGGAATGGTGGTATTATGTCATGTCTATAATCGAATTTATTATGAATGAATGTCGATTTAGTTACACCATTGTTAACTTCAATGCAGTTGTATATTTCACTGTGTGTTGTGATCTCTCTTTACTTATTGTGTATATGTCATGTCATAGTTATGATTTTATGAAATCTAACGGGTATTATATTTTCTTGTGATTGAATAAAATGGCACCAAAAAGAGCCATGAGGTCAAACTTAGCCCCAGAAATAACCAACACCACATCTGTCACTAATGCCCGGCTTCAGGCAATGATTAACCAAGGCGTTACTGCCGCTTTGGTAACACGTGATGCTAATAAAAATACAAATGGCAATGATAGCCATATTTTAGGAGTGGGTGTTAGAAGGACAGAACAAACTGCCTGTGAATGTACTTATATTGATTTTCTCAAATGTCAACCATTAAAGTTCAAAGGCACGGAAGGAGTTGCCGGTTTATCTCAATGGTTTGAAAGAATGGTGTTGGTTTTCCACATCAGTAATTGTACAGTTGAGAATCAAGTTGTAAAACCCTAAAATCAGAACAAGTGCAAAATTACCAAAATGCCCCTAATGTCAGAAAATTTAATAAAAGCATGAATAAAATTCAATCAAGTGTTATAAATTATAAAATACATCATGTGACAAGTATGAAATTTATATAAGATTAAAATATCTTATATTATGCAAGAAAAATAATTATTTCTTATAAATATGTATTTTGCTGAAATAATTATAAGTAAATTACTTATATTATACAATTAAATATAAAATATAATAGGGAAATTATGAAATATTTTTAGGAAAAAAAAATCTGATTTTATACTTTGAAAATACCCAAAATCTCGGCATTTTAGTTTGTATATCTTTTTATATACAATTTTCATTTGTAAATATCTTAAAAACCATTTCCAAAAACCCTAAACAATTAAAGTGGCGGCACCATTATTTTTTCAAGGCAAGAAACGAATTTTCTAGGGTTCTTGGGAGTACAAGGGAGCTAAGAAAATTATTGGTTCATTGGTTTGAAGCTTGATTCGATTTATGGTGTTCTTTTGAATTCGAAATACCTAGCCGAACTCAATAATTCATAAAATCATCCATAATTATTCAAGGTATTTTTATAACTCATTTTACATTATATACATCTGATATGTTCATGAGAAAAATTACCATGCACGTTATTTTGATTTATTAAGCTTAAACATGATCTAAACCCTAAATAATTGCAAGAATTGTATTCGGCTCTAAATAAATTTATACTTTCGATTTTATAATTTTTATGACTTGTATATATCATGTATGAACCAGATAAATTGTTAGAAAAATTGTATAAAAGATTTAGATAATTATTGTGGAATTTCTAATTCTTGCCGATTTTGAATTATGAAAGAAATGAAGAAATAAATTGGAAAACGAATTAGGGTTAGGGTTTTTATATTTTTCCCAGGTCCAATACATGCTAATGAATGTATAAAAATTATGTAATTATTGGGGAAAATTCTAATTAGGGTTTTGTGCATTTATTGGTTACCCGATTTGTGTTTTAAAAGTATAAGGGGGTGTTTTGTAATTTCTGAAACTTTGGGGCTGATTATGGCATGTTAATATAATGTATAGATTCTGTGAAAAATAAGTAGAAGGGTATAAATTGTCATTTGATAATTGTTATGGGTTAAACATGATTAATTATATATAATATATATATAATTCGAATTGTATTTAAAACTGAGGGACTAAAAGTGTAAATTATGAAAAGTACAAGGTATGATCAGTAATTAAAGTATTAAGTATGAAAATACCATATTTGATATTATAAGGGCTTGTTTTGCAAAAATGGATAATTAAAGATCATGTTTAATTAAAGTAATAACTAAAAGGACTAATTACGTAAATTATGTAAGATCAAGGATTTGGATTGTAAATACAGAAATAGAAACCTGCTAATTATAGAAACATGCTATTTATGGAAACTTACTATTTATAGAAACCTGCTAATTATAGAAACATGCTATTTATGGAAACCTGCTATTTATAGAAACCTGCTATTTATAGAAACCTGCTATATTTAGAAAGACTATTGTTGGGAAGTTTAATTATGGGAACTTATTAAATCAGGGAAGTTATCATTTATGAAAAGTTAATTAAGGAAAGTCTATGTTTGGAAACTTACTATAATTAGAAGCTGCTATTTTTGGAAAGTACCCAATATAACAAGAATACTAATCATGAAATATATTAATCATGGAATATGTTAATCATGGAACGTACTAATCAAGGAATCATGCTAATAATAGAAAGTTACTAAAAATAGAAAGAAAGTTACTAAAAATAGAAAGTTGCTAAAAACAGGAAGTTGCTAAAAATGGAAAGTAACCTTAATCATGAACAAGTAACTTATATATGTCCTTTAACATGTAGATCGCATTAAGCAGGAGTAGCTTCCATCTTCTTATCCATCTCTTTCCGTTACTGCTGGACATAAGGTACGGATATTCTGTCCTTTTAGTAAGGACATTCTTTCTTTTCAGATTCAATCACCAGAACTGCTATGCTTCCCATTTTTATGGCTTTTGCCATGATCCTTTACATGTTTGATTTCATGACTTATTTCTTATTTTGCTCGAGCTATATATACGCCATTGACCAGATTTACATGACTTACCACCTAGTCATGGAGGTACCATGACCGTGACACATGAGGCACCTGTGTCACGACTCTTTCGCGTTGAGAGTGATTTCACGCGGCGTCCCTTTTCATGTTACCAGATTATATTTCATGTTTGGCCATTATTATTCAGGGGCGTATGGGTGCATCCTAGTTTACATGTTTACACGTTCATGGTGATTGGTTGGTGTGTGCTCTACATCCCATCACATTGGAGCTGATCCCTCCACCCATATTATTATAAGAGGTCACCCCTCTATTACATGTTGAGGCAGCCCCTCTATTATATGCATGTATTCACGATATTATTGTTATGACATGTATGATTATATGAGCTCGTGGGCATTCCTTATTATTTATGTTTATAAATGATATCTCATGATATCTTTGACTTCACGTTACCACGTTTTACATGTTTATTTCCTATTCCTTCACGATGTATTCTCCAGGTTTCCTCATGACACTCATGATCTTTCCGCTGCTTTATACTTATTATCCAGGATTCATACTTATTACTTACATTGTTATTATATCCGTTCACTGAGCGTTATGCTCAGCCGTATTTCTTTCTCTTTCTTATACGGCAGGTATCTAGAGGGAGATTGGGCTTGAGAGAGTGTGTGCTTAGGAAGTGACCATTTAGCTTCCTTTCTTTTTATCGCAGACACTTTGATGTGCTATACTATCTTGGACACATGTTTTAGTCCTTTAGACTTCTTTTACGTTATTCATGTTGATCTCATAATCGGGAGCCGATGTTTGATTCCGGCTTTCCACCTTGTTCTATGTTATCATTTATGACTTTATGCCTTTATTATGCTTTGATATGACACCATGATTATGACGTTTCGGCCTACTCTCCGGAGCGGGTTTGGGTCGTTACACAAGTCAAGTTTGCTACTTGCACTCTCTATTTAGTTGCTTTAACATGGTGGAACACTCATGTCAAGACAGTTAGTCATGATGCCGCTTACGGTATGCCTTGGAAAACACTCATGAAAATGATGACTGACAAATACTGTCCTCGAAATGAAATCAAGAAACTAGAAATGGAGATTTAGGATCTGAAGGTAAAGGGTACTGACTTGACAAGTTATAACTAATGCTTTCAGGAATTGGCTTTATTGTGCGGGAGGATGTTTCTCGAAGAATCTGATAAAATTGAAAACTATGTCGGTGATCTTCTCGACATGATTCATGGGAGTGTAGTGGCGTCTAAACCAAAGACAATGCAAGATGCAGTTAAAATCGCAACCGAGCTAATGGATAAGAAAATCCGCACTTTTACTAAGCGCCAGACAGAGAGTAAAAGGAAGTTTGAGGATACCTCAAGGAACACTCAGAACCATCAACAACAACAATAATAGAACAAGAGACAGAACACTGGCCGGGCCTACACTGCAGGATCTGGTGAAAAGAAGCCATACGGGGGATCTAAACCCCTATGTGCTAAATGCAATTATCACCATGATGCTCCATGTGCTCCTAAATGCCACAAATGCAACCGAGTTGGCCATCTGGCCCGTGACTGTAGGAGTACCGCCAATGCCAACACTACTAACAACTAAAAGGGCATTGGGTCGGGTCAGAAGCCTACTTGCTATGAGTGTGGAGTTTAGGGACATTTTAAGAGGGAATGTCCAAAGCTGAAGAACAATAACGACCATGGTAACCAAGTTGGAGGTGGCAATGCTCCAGCCAAAGTGTATCCAGTAGGGCATGCGGGCATAAACCCAGACTCTAACGTTATGACTGGTACGTTCCTTCTAAACAACTGTTATGCTTGTATCTTATTCGATACTGGTGCCGATAGGAGTTTTATGTCTACTGCATTTAGCTCCTAAATTGATATCACACCGACTGCATTACATCACTATTATGACATTGAAATAGCCGACGGGAGAATAATTGGGTTGAACACTATCCTTAGGGGTTGTACATTAAACATCCTGAACTACCCATTCAACATAGACTTAATGCCCGTAGAACTTGGTAGTTTCGACGCTATAATTGGTATGGATTGGTTGGTAAAGTACCAAGCAATCATTGTGTATGCCAAGAAGATTGTTCGTATCCCTTGGGGAAATGAAACTCTAATCGTTCACGGTGACGGAAGCAACCGGGGAATCAAGGCTCGTCTGCACATTATCTCGTACACCAAAACACAAGAATACATGCTAAAAGGATGTCCAGTCCTTTTGGCAAATATTACTACAAAGGAGACGGAAGACAAGTCAGAGAAGAAGCGACTTGAGGACGTACCGATAGTTTGATTTTTTCCTAATGTATTCCCTAAGGACTTGCCGGGTCATCCTCCAACTCGACAAGTGGAATTTTAAATCGATCTAATACCTAGTGCTACACCTGTAGCCCGGGCACCTTATCGATTGGCACCTTCTGAAATGAAAGAGTTGTCGGAGCAACTAAAAGAACTATCTGACAAAGGCTTTATAAGACCCAGTTCCTCACCTTAGAGAGCTCCGGTCTTATTTGTCAAAAAGAAGGATGGATCGTTTCGAATGTGCATCGACTATCAGGGACTGAACAAGCTGACAGTGAAGAATTGTTATCCACTCCCAAGGATCGATGATTTGTTTGATCAACTACAAGGATCCAATGTTTATTCTAAGATAGACCTGCGATCAGGTTATCACCAGCTTTGAGTACGGGAAAAGGATATTCCAAAAATGACATTCAAATCTCGGTATGGTCATTACAAGTTCCAAGTTATGTCGCACCAGCGGTATTTATGGATCTCATGAACCTTGTGTGTAAGCCATTTTTGGATAAATTTGTGATTGTCTTCATTGACGATAACCTTATCTACTCCAAGAACAAGAAGGAGCATGAAGAACATCTTAAGGCAGTTCTGGAATTGCTTAAGAAAGAGAAGTTGTATGCTAAGTTCTCTAAATGTGAATTTTGGATTCCTGAGGTACAATTTCTTGGCCACGTGATTGATAGTCAAGGCATTAACGTGGACCCTGCCAAAATCAAATCCATAAAGGACTAGGAATCCCCTAAGACGCCAACGGAGATTCGCTAATTCTTAGGTCTTGCTGGGTATTACCGAAGATTCATCGAAGGATTTTCGAAGATTGCCAAGTCAATGACCAAGCTTACTCAGAAAGGAGTTAAGTTCGATTGGGGAGACAAGCAGGAAGCCGCTTTCCAGTTATTAAAGCAGAAGTTGTGCAGTGCGCCAATTCTGGCTTTACCTGAGGGAAGCGAAGATTTCGTAGTCTATTGCGATGCGTCGCATAAGGGATTGGGTGTTGTATTAATGCAAAGAGAGAAAGTAATTTCTTATGCATCACGCCAATTAAAAATTCATGAGAAGAACTATACAACTCATGATTTGGAACTTGGATCGGTAGTGTTTTCTCTGAAACTTTGGAGACACTATTTGTACGGAACCAAGTGTACGGTGTTCACGGATCACAAGAGTCTACAACACATTCTTAATCAAAAGGAGCTGAATATGAGGCAGCGTCGTTGGTTAGAACTGCTCAGTGATTACGACTGTGAGATCCGTTACCACCCGGGGAAAGCGAATGTTGTTGCTGATGCTTTGAGCAGGAAGGAGCGGAGTAAACCATTAAGAGTTCGAGCCTTAGTGATGACTATTGGCTTGGATCTTCCTAAACAAATCCTGAATGCTCAGACTGAAGCACGAAAACCAGAGAACATCAAGAACGAAGATGTTGGAGGTATGTTGCTTGAAAATTCTAAGGATCCGGAGAAATTTAGAACGGAAAAGTTGGAACCCCGTGCGGATGGAACTCTATGCTTCAATGGCAGGAGTTGGTTACCATGTTATGGTGACTTGAGGACTGTGATTATGCACGAGTCCCACAAGTCAAAATATTCTATCCATCCGGGTTCTGACAAAATGTATCAGGACATGAAGAAGCTATATTGGTGGCCCAATATGAAGGCCAACATCGCCACCTATGTTAGCAAATGTCTGACGTGTGCTAAAGTCAAGGAAGAACACCAAAGGCCATCAGGATTATTGGTATAACCCGATATACGTCAATGGAAACAGGACAACATCACTATGGATTTTGTTACGAAGCTTCCTAAGTCATCACAAGGCTACGATACCATTTGGGTAATTGTTGACCGACTTACTAAGTCTGCAATCTTTGTACCTATGAGGGAAACTGATCCTCTAGAGAAACTGGCAAGAATGTACCTAAAGGAAGTGGTCATGAGACATGGAATCCCTGTCTCAATTATTTATGATCGTGACCCTAGATTTGCATTAAATTTCTGGAGATCACTTCAGAAGCCTTTGGGTATTAACTTGGATATGAGTATTGCATATCATCCTCAGACTAATAGACAAAGCTAGAGGACCAATCAAACTCTCAAGTATATGCTGCATGCTTGTGCAATCGACTTTGGAAAGGGTTGGGTTAACCATTTGCAATTAGTCGAGTTCTCATATAACAATAGCTATTATGCTAGCATCAAGGCTGCACCATTTGAAGCACTTTATGGTCGAAAGTGTTGTTCACTTGTATGCTGGGCTGAGGTTGGACAAGTGCAACTTACTGGTCCGGAAATAGTTCAAGAAACAACAGAGAAGATCATCCAGATCAAGCAAAGGATAGAAGCCGCCCGTGATAGGCAAAATAGTTAAGCCAATTTAAAGCATAAGCCGATGGAATTCCAAGTTGCGGATAAAGTTATGCTTAAAGTTTCGCCTTGGAAAGGGTTCGTACGTTTTGGCAAACGAGAGAAGTTGAACCCTAGGTACGTTGGACCGTTCAAGGTGTTAGAAAAGGTTGGGTCTGTTGCATACAAGCTTGAGCTTCCTAAAGAGCTGAACAGGGTTCACAATATGTTCCATGTATCCAACTTGAAGAAGTGCTATGCCAACGAACCTTTAGCCGTTCTATTGGATGGACCTCACTTTGATGACAAGCTTCAATTTATCGAGGAGCCAGTAGAAATCATGGACCGTGAAGTTAAACGGTTGAAGCGAAGCCGTATTCCAATAATCAAGGTTTGATGGAACTCCAGGAGATGTCCTGAGTTCACATGGGAACGCGAAGATCAATTCAGGAAGAAATATCCACACCTCTTCACAAAGACCGCACCGTCGTCAAGTGCCGCGTCTTAAGCCTTGAGGACAAGGCTCACTTAATGGGGGGAGACTATAACACCTTGTGTTTTAGGGTCATTTATGACGTTAATAAATTCACTATGTATTTTTAGTATTGTACGCGTTTGCTTTTAAATCGTAATCGTTAAGTTAAATCGCGTAAGCTAAAAATTAATGTTCAATGTAAACGGGCATCAAACAATTAAATGTTTACATCAAGCAAGTGTTAAGTAATTATTTTGAGGATAATTATTAACTTTGTTCATTTTATTTTTATTGGTTACGTAAAGTGTTTACGTTTCGCGATAAAATACGTTTAGGCATACCCGAAACCACCAAAACTTTTCTACGCTTCAACAAATACCCACAATTGTACCCAATACCCAAAATTTACTAAATATCATCATATATATGATACTATGGCCGGATTTAGTGTGAGTAGACCAAGATAAATAACACAAAATCTTGAACTTGTATGTACATTCAACAACTCATTAAACCTTAAGACTTTTACAAGATAAGACCATGCTTGACCATAAAACACTTCCCTATGAATTACTCATCCTTGTCTTGGACTTCCTTATACCTCCTTTGACTAGTCCTTGTATCATATGTCTTGCACTAGGAAAGATAACATACAACTCATCATTTTCTCTTAACAAAAACCAACTCCATCTCTCTTTTTCTCTCCCTTTAACCCACGGCATGAACCAAACCAACCTAAATAATTCATAGACATTTATCTACAACACTTACATACATTCCTACATGATATCTAAGGTAACCTAAATTGTTTACAAGGATTGGTTAAGCATTTACAAGTATTGAACCAAGAAAAGGAAAATTAGGGTTTCGTTGGTTTTTAGGGTTTTCAAGTTGTGCAAGTTAGGGTTTAGTTGCTAAACAAGGGTTTAGCTCTTGTTGTTCATCACCACACATCATATTAAGGTCATCTAAAACTTTTTATGTTTTTACATTTATGATTTTATGCATATATATGTTCTATGTAGTTAATCACCATTTAGGAAATGTTTTAACATGTAAAATGGATTTTTACTTGTGATCATGCTTTGATAAACTTTTCACATGTTATGTGGATGTTAATATTATGTCATAATGGAAATATAAGTATTGTATCATGTTGGTTTAAGTGTAAAAAGTGTATGTATGAACTAGTAAGTAAAAGTTATGATTTATAAGTGTTGTTAAGGACTTGTTATCTTGGACACTTGGACAAAATATGGACTTAAGGACCCTAGGAAGGTAATACATGGGATAATAAGTGTGGCAATGGACTTGTGACCAAGTGGTAAAGCTAGAAAGTTATAAAATCAAGCTTAAACATATTTTCATCAAAAATATCAAAACATGCTGTTAGAATTCAAAAATAAAACTATTTATTTTATATATTTATAAAATAGTACATCTCATGACGATTCCAAAAAGGTAAGAAACTCGAAAAAAGGATTAATAACGAAGAATATACGTAGTTTACGAGTTATACGTTAATTAAACGCGTTATAAAAGAAATTTTATAAAAACAAGTAATAAAATACTTCTGATATATAAAGTTTATTATTTTATTCAGATCACACATATTTTTAGGATTCAAAAACAATAAGAATCGTAATTTTTCGATCAATAACGAAGGAGTTATGAATTACGCAAGTTTATATACTTAAATGTATAAAAATACCTTTATAAAACTATTTTTATAAAAGTTACTGTTCATCTCAGACATGAACATTTTGAAAACACCATTAATATGATAGAACTTTTAATAACAAAGACGTGCTCGAAAGAATCGCTAAAAAACGTATCTATAACGAATAAAATACGACATTTACAGGTTTTACGATAACTAAATCTATAAAAATAATTTTATAAACTGTTATGAACAGTAAAATTACTGTTCACTAGTAGGTCAAAAATATGAAAATGTAATATTTTGATAACTCGTCTTAATATGAAAGCGTGGACATAAGAAACGTAAGAAACGGGCTTAAAACGAAGAAATTGCGTCGTTTTTACTATTGAGATATTTATAAACGTTTTAACTTTATAAATATGATTTCACAAACACGATTAGATGGTGATGTAGCTATATAGAATTATATATGGCATTAGTTAATCAATGTGCTTAGTACTTATACGACCTACGTTTAATTAGGTTGCATTCCGTCATTTCCGTGACGCATTTTCTGTTGTATTTGGATTATCATTAACTCAAGGTGAGTTCATAGCCCCACGTTTTACATTTTAATGATTTACAAGTTTTAGGGTGAGAAACATATGCATGTTTTACAATTGGACGCAAGTGGACATTTCACATTTACGATTACGTGTTTGCCTAAGTAGCGATAACCCATCTGAGCCCATTATCAAGAACTATCAATTACTGTTATGAGTGCGAATGTTATAAATAGATCTATTTAGGATTGACATCCCTTCTTGGGTGAGTCATGCTCACTGTGCCAGTTTGTCGGACAATGAACGTATACCATGTAGGACATAGGATGTTGCAGGTTAGAACATCATCACAGGTAATGTTGGCAATTTATATTGCATTTCATACATGTTGAGCTTCAGTGTCATGAGCTTATGAAAATGTAATTACATTTTATGATGTTTGCATCTGTTGCATTATCATGGGGAAATCTTGCGGTCCTACATTATACATTTTATAAACCTATGAATTCACTCAACAATATGTTGACGTTTTAAACAATGTTTTTCAGGGGATCAATAAGGCACGAGGTACAAGAGATACATTGGTGGTTTTGATTTGGATGTCATGCCTTAAAGATTTTGTTGCATTACATTTTGTATATCTGTTATGGGCTAGAAATCATTGTATTTTGAACAAGTGAAGCTTCTGGCTTTTGTAACAAACAATTTGTTAAATCCAATGTATCAGTTTTAAACGGCTTTTTAATGGTTGTTCTTATATATATCTTATGTTATTGACCTATGAAGTACCACCCTCAACCCATATTCCGCTGCGATCCAATTTGAGGGTGTTACACCAACTGCAACACGCAGGGACTAATATTGTATAAGTGGCATAAATAGCTTAAGATAGGCCTATATATACCCCTTATGACTCTCCATGAGGGGTGTGGATGTTCATTCTCATTTTTATGTCTTTTCTAATCTAATAAACTCTTTGTTCATCTCACACTCTCTCTACTTTCTCTCACTAGAAAACATAATGCTTCTTCTTTGTTTCTTTGATCAATCTTGACCCCCCCGAATAAGGGTTTTTTATTCACGCTACATGTGGTATCAAGAGCTGACCGGGGGTGTATTGTATTCGTGTTTGTTTGTTTCGTAGCTGTCCAGCTTATTTCTAAGCTTATTTTAGCTTATTCTGTGGGCTGTTTCTTTGGTCCAAAAAGCCACAGTTTTTGTTTTTTTTTTGGCAACCAAGTTTCAATCTTTCTTGTGTCAAATCAATTTTATTGAATATCAAAAGAGGTTTGAAGCTTATTTCTTGTTTCTCAGCTTATTAAAGCTTACTTTTAAGCTTTATATGTCTTGTTTCTTTGGTCCAAAAAGCCACGGTTTTTGTTTTTTTTTGGCAACCAAGTTTCAATCTTTCTTGTGTCAAATCAATTTTATTGAATATCAAAAGAGGTTTGAAGCTTATTGCAAGTTTCTCAGCTTATTAAAGCTTACTTTTAATCTTTATATGTCTTGTTTCTTTGTGGGTAACCTGTTTCTGTGACTTATTGGGCAAACTACTTATTTCGTCATGCTTTAAGCTTATTTTGAATATGTTTCTATGGCTTTAACACCCTTTCAAAACTGCTTATGTTCGTGCTATTTTTTGAGCTTAATTAGTGGCTTATTTGGGTTTCATTGTGTTTATTTTTGAAGCTATCTCTTGAAAGGTACAAAACAAAACTCAAATCTATTTTCTTAGCTGCCAAGGACAGTTTTTGTTTGTTTAACAACAAGATAAGAAAATAGTACAAGAGGCGAATTAACATTAGGCGAGTTAACAACACCCCAAGTAGAGGCGAATTAACACCTCTTTGGGAGGCGAATTAACACCTCTTTTGCAAGAGACGAGTTAACAACCCTCATAGAAGGCGAGTTAACACCCATACCAAACCAAGTCAACTCGGTAGTTAACGAGTTGACCGGGTCAACTCAACTAAGTCGGGTCAAAGGTTACAAAAATGTAGAAGGAGAATTAGACTCAATTGACTCAACAACAACAATTACAGCCATTAACAACATTCAACAACCAACACAGCCTCAATATAAACCCATCATCACAATTTATCACACATCATTATCAATATATCTAACAAATATAATCCTATAAATCCTACCGTCACATATCCCTCTCCATATTCTAAGATTCGACTCAAACAAAAACAAAATTGATCTCAGGTTCTTTTTTTTGTGGTACAAATGTATGTTATGACCATATAAAGATCAAAACCATGAATAAAAACTCATCATTGATCTGTGAAGGATTAAGCCTTCTTTGCTATACGAATTTAAAAAAAGAACAATAACAAATTATGTTTTATTCTTCCTTTACTTCGTTTTGAGAAACACGAGAACAAATAAGAGACACCTGCCCGAGACCTTAATGAAGATCTTGAAGACTACTACTTCATGGTTCTTTGATTTCTGCTATGATTCGTATGCTTCTGAGCAAAAAGGATATAAAGATTTAAGGTTGAGGGTGATTCGGACTATGATTAGTAGGTATTTTGCAAAGAGATGACTATATAAGTCACGGTTCAGATGGGAGATTTGATAGTAGTTGATTTTTTGTTGTTGGAGTAATAATAAGAGATGGGGGCATTATATATATAAACAATCAGCAGGAACTCCGGTTGCAAAACGGAGCCCCGACCCGACCCATAACCCGGCCCAAAGCCGGTCCAAATTCCGACCTATTTTCCGGCCAGCCCATTTAGAATAAAATTTACAAAATACCCTACACAATGACGCAAATTACAAAAACTACCCTAACTTTTAAAAAATTATGAATTTCCCCCTCTCCCACTAATAGTTGTTAAGTAACGACCATTAATTTTTTTTAACAACGTACGAAAATAGTCCTTGGGGTTGGTCATTACTTAATGAACGTCCTCACTTTAAAAAAATTACAAAATTCCCCCTCCCCCACTAACGGCTGTTAAGTAATGACCGTTAGTTTTTTTAAAAAATTTACGAAAATTGAACGTTAAGTAACGACCGTTTGTCCTTTGCGCCCCGCGGTGAAGCGCATGTAACCCAACTCGTTTAATAAAGAGATTAGGGTTAGGATCCAGAGTGAAATTAGGGATAGGGTTATATTTTATACCTATTTTTCTCTTACTAGATCTGTAATGGACCTGGGTTATAGTGTTGTGGAGTGGACCGGGCTACTAATAGAAAATCATGAGCCGGATGTTGTTTCTATTGGGATTATAGGCTGTGTAAGGCTTATTGGAAGTAATTGGGCCGGTTGATGTTACTATGCATTGGGTTGGAAGTATATTCACCCGAAAATTGCATAGGAGTTGGGCCATGTGATTTGGTTTGAGGCTGGCTAGTAGTATGTGTAACCGAATACTAGATCATATACATGAAGCCAATTTGGTTTCTTGTTATTGGTTTTGTACAGGGTTAATGGATTAAGCTGAGTTTTAAAATATTTTCATGTCGGGTAACGTATACAAGACCGGGTTTATTACTTGGACGGGCCGTTATTATGGTAAAATTTTGAGCCGATATTCGTTAAACACATTAATAAAATCACGAACAACAACACAACAAAAACAATACATTACACTAAAAATGATCCTTATCAAAATTCACCTTCATTCATAATGGTTAGTATTGGATTTTATGACTACGGGGTTTTTGTACGATGTTGCTTATTTGGGATTGAAGTAGTATTTCATGGGGAGTGTACTTATTTCATCTTCGGTTGTTTCTACCTCCTCAATGAAGATTACTTGTTCGGGCATATACGGTTAGTGATGAAGACTTGGATATCTAGTTGCTTTTGTGATTCTTTCTCCCTATACACATAAAGCAGCTATCACTTTAAGGAGCTACATTGTTGTACTCAGTGTCTCACATAGATAAGGAGATTTAGATCGGGTTGATCAAGAGAGATTTGTAAAGAGAGTACTGACATCTTCTCATAGAGTATTGCTTATGCAATCACGGGCTATGAAGCTAAGTAAGCAGCTCCAGTTGGCATATGATGTACACATGTGTAGGATGATTCCTCAGGTAGTCATCATCCTGGAGGGAGAAATGTGTACATCTTGTACTTAGTTGATTTTTTATGTTACTGTTTTGATGGTATAGTTTCGACTACACAGCGGGATAAATTGCTTTCACTCGGGACTTAATTGACTTTGGTAAAACAATTTAATTTGGTACATTCTGGACTTAGTTGACTTTGATGTTACCATTTTGACTACATAGAAGGATAAATTGCTTACACTCGGGACTTAGTTGACTTTGGTGTAGCAAGTCTTACCATGTCTTTTTGGGAGGGAGAAAAATGCTTTTTCGGGTCTTAATTGATTTTGGTGCTACATTTTCAACTTCGGAAAAAGGATACGCCGTATTGAAGATATAGAAGGTGAATATTCTGGAAGATATCAAATGTGGTCCCTACTCCAAGAAATACCCAATACGTCGTATCCAAGACCTTTGATACGTCGTATCAACACCGACTCCAGACCCTATAAATACAAAACTCAAAAATGAGTTTTAAGTGTGCTAAATCATATTCGAGATACCTAAACCACAAAAGTCGACTTTTAGAGGAAAAAAAGAGCAAAAGAGGTCTCACAACGCATTCCAATCCATAGGAGACAACGTGTAATTTCTTATACTTTTGTAATTGTAACAACCCGAGTTTTAGGTCAACGTTTATCCCGAGCTACGATAATTATTTTTGCTACGTAAATAGTTATAGTCATTTATACTATATGAGGTTTGATAGAAATTTCCATTTATAGGATAATTTCAATCCGTGATTGAGTTTCAATTTGTTCTTAGCATATAAGAAAGTCAAAAAAAATTATATTGTTGCTCTGAGAGCGTGATTATGTTATTTTTGTATTTATGGCGTTTCCTTGAGTTTTTTTAAAAACCGTGATTAAAGGTCGTGTTTTACGTGGTTTAACATTTTATTAAACGTTTTAAAGAAAAAAATTAGTGGGACGGATTTAAAATATTTACTAACGTGGTGTGACCCGAGACTTTGGCCGATTTTAAATAAAAGAAATAATGCTTTATACTAGTTTTAAAAGAACTTGAGAATAGAAGGACTAGAATTTCCAAAGTATCAAAGATGTTATCTATAAATAGGACACCAAATATCACTTATAACATTTTTACAAAATTAAAAAAAAAACTCTCCTCCCTCTCTTGCTCCTTGTTCAACCGGCCAAGACACAAACACCACCACCACCACTTTATTTTTGACATGTAATACAATCAATTAATACCATCTTAATACTTGTTTCAAGAGCTATAAATCCCACTATAGAAACCTTACATGCATTAAGTTTTGAAGAAGTTAGATTTTGGGTCAAGTTCTTGTGATTTTAATCTTAAAAGGGTGTTTAGATTGGTTAGATTGTTGTTAATTTGGTGTTAGTTGGTTGAAAAAGGGTTTGGTTTGGTTTGTTTGGGTTCGTCTGTACGGTTCAACAAGCGGGAAACCAAATCGATTTTTGTTCTAGCTTTGTGAGTATTCTAGTTATGTTTTTGTGTTGATTAATTAGATGTTATTGCATGTATATGATTATTGCTAGATGATTCAAGTGCGAAAAGTATTGAAAGCGTGTTTTGTTATTGACTAAAGTTTGATGGTTTTGGTATAATTATATAGACTAGTTAAGCGTATTTTGATAGTCGGATTATGTCAAAAAAGTCATTTTATTGGGTTTCGGGATGACTTTGTTTGACCAGAAAGTTTGACTTGACCGTGGAATGTCGAGAAATTTTTGAAATCTATTTTAGGCTTTTATAAATGATAAAGGATGTTCTAAGGTCCGTTTTGATATAAGGTGGGCCTAGTAACTCCTAAAAACGAACGTTTTACGGCCGAATCAAGTTTGGTTATTTTTGGGGTAAAAAGTCAACTAAGAAGTTTGACTTTTGAAAGTCAAACTTATGTATACTTTTGAATATAGCTTATAATGAGCAAAGGGTTTGTAATGTTAGTTAAAATAAGATGAAATGCTAAGTTGGGATTTTGTTATCCTTAGTTTCGGCAAGCTTTCTAAAAATGGAAACTTTATGGAAAACGTTATAATATCGTTAAGTGCGTCAAAGTGAATTGTTTTGCGTCGCACTTGGAGATTATAGTATATGATTGTATATACGTATAACAACCCAAGAATTTTTATCAAATGCAAAAACCTATTTTACTATTATCACAATTATGCGGGGAAATTTTTCGCTTTATTACATTACTTGCATTGTCAATATCTCAGTATGTCATAACTAAAGTAGACAAGCTCACGCAACCTATCTATTGCCATTTTGTCTTCATATATGTCAATCAAACATCACAATACGTCAAGTCAATATCATCATATCCTTATTACAAAGTAAATTATTCCTATAATGTATCATTCGCAATGTTATATCAAAATGGGCTTTAAACCATTATCGTATGCCTCTAAACCCTAATTTCATGAAGGGTTAACATCTAAAGTGAATGAACAAGCTAATAAAGCATAGGTACAAGCAATATAAGATCTCATTTGAAATATAAGATCCCTTCAACTCAAAGTACAAATCTCTAAAAGCTCAATGTATAAGTCATTAAGCATGATCTCTAAAATAGCCATTTTACCTCCGTTTTCATTCTAATTTCTTCACCATCACTTGTGTAGAAGCTAATACACTTAATATACAATGTTTAAACCCTAATTATTCTATTCATAAACTTTCATACACATTTTTACTCTTAAAACCCTAATTCAAAACCCTAAACCCTAAAACAAGCTAGTTTCTAACCCATGACTCGTTTCTTCATTTTTATCCATTGTAAACCTAAACCAATACTTAAATAAGTTAAAAAACATAAATTACAACATTCTCAATCATAATCCATTATCATTTCATCATTCTACTTAATTGTGATTTTGACCCGTTTACTCATTTTCTACCCGTTTTAACCCAAACCACCTATCAAATTTTAATTATAAACCTTAATATATGTCTTAGGATCAGTAACCTATCATTCCTAATCAAATGTATACGAAATCCAAGCTTGAAAACCCTAATTAAGCCCTAATGAACCCGAAACCAAGTTTCTTTCATTTTAACCCATTCTAAAGTTCTATATTGCAAACAAGCACATTGATGACCATGCTACTTCATCCCTAAGCATCTTACAAGCACCTCCCCTAAATATCTAATCCATTTCTTGGTATAAAAATGAGCCACATCACCTCTTTTCTTCTTTATTAAGCTACGACATCACAAGGACCATCCAACACCACAGCAGGTTGAGTGAATGTAGGCATTGGTTGTATGGGTTCAGGCATGAAGGTATCATCTTGAGTGAATGAAGGTGAAGCAGATGGATTAGGCATGAATGTATCATCTTGAGTGAATGAAGGTGAAGCAGATGGATTAGGGTTAGGATAAGTGAATGGTGACTGAGTAGGTATAGAAGGCATGGGTTCTGACATAGTCAAAGGCTCTCTCCAGGCTCTGATACCACTTGTTAAGATCTAAAACTTGATAGATCTTCTAGCCTTTGTGGTTGTATAGTACTTATGTAATCACAAGTATATACGTGAGAGACTCTAACAATTGTTTA